>VMDO01010305.1:0-72349 GCA_007922755.1 Pedetes capensis | reverse complement strand
CTATTGGGAATTTACCCAAAGGGAGATGAGTCATCATACCACAGAGACACCTGCATCTCCATGTTCAATGCAGCGCTTTTCACAATAGCAAAGATATGGAATCAACCAAAGTGCCCTTCAACAGAAGAATGGATAAAAAAACTATGGTATATATACACAATGGAATACTACTCAGCAATCAAGAAAAATGAAATAAGGTTATTCGCAGCAAAATGGATGGAATTAGAGAAAATTATTTTAAGTGAATGAACACAAGATCAGAAAGAGAAACAACACATGTTCTCACTCATATGACAGAGCTGATTCAAAATTACAAGAAGGAAAAATCCTACTCAAAATCAGATCATAATAAAAGTGGGGGAGGATAGATAAGAATGATGTCAATATAATGGACTAGAAATCACATGTAATTGTTCTAACAAGATAAAAACAAAGATGATTACAGGAAAAGTTTCTGTCTTAAACAGAAATGGAACCCAAGGACATATAGAAAAATACTACTAAGTAAAAGATAGAGAAGACTGGGATGGGAAACTTAGATGGGAAGGGGGGAGGAGGGAAGCATAGGAGAGGGTAAGGGGTAACCTATATGAATAATCTTCATCAAATTGAATATATGAAAATTGTCACAATGAATAGCATGTCAAAATAAATCACATTATGATGTACATTAAAAATTTCTAATAAAAGAGAAAAGAAAAGAAAAGAGTCAATATCCATCAATAAATATAATATCTATAAAAACATCCACAAAATAAATACAAAATCCACATAATGGGAAAAAATACTTGTAAATCATATCTCTGATAAAGGTGTAGTTTCCAGAATATGTAAAGAACTTTAACAAGTCAATGATAAAAATACAAATACATAATTCAAAAGTCTCCAAAAGATTTGTATAGATATTTCTCCAAGAAGATATATAAATATTCAATCAGCACACAGAAAGATGCTCAATATCGTTCATCAATAAGAAAGTGAAAATCAAAACCACAAGGAGAAATCACTTCACATCTACTAGAATGATAAAAATCAAAAGGCAGACAATATCAAATTTTGGAAAGGATATGGAGATATCACAACCCTTATGTGTTTCTGGTAGGGATGTAAATAGTGTACAGACATTTTGGAAAATGGTTTGGCAATTCTTCAACAAGTTGTATATAACTTTATAACCCAGCAATTCTACTTTTGGTACTTACACAAAAGAATTAAAAATAGACATTCGAATGAAAATTGTACGAAAATATTCATACCAGTAGTACTCATAATAACCCAAAGGTGGAAATAACATAAATATCTATCAACAAATTAATAGGGCAAACAATGGGATATATCCATTCAATGGAACATTACTCAGTCATCAAAAGGAACAAAATACTGATACATGCTGTAACATGATTGTACTTTGAGAGAATTATGCTAACCGAAAGAAACCATGCACAAATGGCTACCTATTCTATAATTATATTTCTATGATAAGTCCAGAATAGAAAAATCCATTGAAACAAAGGTAGTTTCATGATTGCTTGTGACTGGTAGAAGGAATATATGGAAAATGAGGGCTAAAAGTTACAGGTTTCTTTGAGGAGGTAATGAAAATCTTCTAATATTAAGTAGTTGTAGTGGTCATTGCACAACTCAGTGAATATACTGAAACTCACAAATTTTATATTGTAAATGAATAAATTTTATAGTTTGTGAATTATATGTCAACTAAGCTTTTATATAAAATGTAACAACCACAATTTTTCCACCTGATTCTTTATAATCCTTGTATTGTTGAGTAACCCATATGTCTGCTTACCCCATTTGTTTTAATCCTTTCTGCAAAGGTATTTTTCAAAGAAAGCACCCTAATAGTGAAAAGATGGAATTTTTGTAGTGAAGAAATAATAATACTGTGAATTTTAGCAATGTAACTACCCTGATGCAGCAGATGTAGAGTAATACATGTGTTAATGACAATCCACTGTTGTTCTGAATAAATGGCTCAGAGTCCAAGTTACCCAGGAAGGAGCTCCCCAAACAGAGTTTAGAAACTATCAACTAAAGTGATGCTCATCCACAATGTAGGAATCCTGAAGACTAGCTGTGTTTCACAGTTACAAGGCTATCAAAAGAGAGGCTTCACCTTAAATTTTCTACTAGTGCAGTCTCTAAGGAAACCTTGATACCACTCCCCACTCTTAGACTGGCACCCTGGAAGAACCTACTCTTGAACACATGCTAATATTGCCCATGGAAAATTTTCTCATATTTTGTGGCAAATGCTTGAAATATAAGCAAACTCCTTATTCCTGTCAGCACAACACAAGTTTTGAAAGGAAAGTTTTAGTTTGTGTAATAAAAATATTGCCTAACTGGAAAGAATTTTTTAAGCCTTTGAACATCTGCACTCTACCAGTGCTATTGGAATTGGAGATCATAGACTAGAAATCAGGATATCTGAATTATAATCCTCACTAGCATTAGAAGAGGCCTTAACATAGGAACTTATCCTTCTCAGACTGTTTTCTCCCTTGTGAAATGGAGGAGGTGAACCTGAATATTTTTTCTTTTTAGATTTCTTGTACCTTAAAAAATTCCTGTGTCTGTATGAACTTGAAGACTAGCTCAGACCCTGCACACTTGTGGCTGAGGTGAGACTATTCCAGAAGGGCCTTACACAATCCAGAACATTGGGACCAGACACTCCCTCATGAGATTTCCATTGCCGTCGTCACGGTAGAAAGGCCTGGCTGTGTGGGGAGCATCAGGCTTTCCTGGAGGCTCTCTACCACCTGTAGAGGACAAGATGAAGGACACACACCTCCTGCTCCACCAGGGGGCATCAGAAGTGGGACAGCAGACTCCATCTTTTACCTTCCACCTCCTCATCAGGCATAAAGAAGAGGCCCCTGAAATGCACATGCTCTGTCCCCCAACACAGCCCTCTCTGCTTTGATGATGTGTCAGGAGCCACAGAACTCATGCCTCTGTTCTCACTTTGTCAGGCAGCACTAGAAACTCTAGACTCTCCATTCCCCCTCACTCTCTTTCAGCCTGCCATCTCTGTAGACACTGCACTGCCCCTTTTCGTTCTCCTTTTCCCGCCCCCTTCCATCTCTAATTCCAGAAATCCTTTCACTGTGCCCTTTGGAGCTCACCATCCATCATCAGCAAAATCCTCCGTATTCTTCCCTTCATCTCTAAATATTCACTTCACTTTCTTGTTGTTGTTGTTGTTAGGTGCCGTCGAGTCGGTATCCAACTCATAGTGACCCTTATAGGGTTTTCAATGGCTGAGTGCTTCAGGATTGCCTTGGGAGTGGATTGCCAGGCCCTTCTCCCATTTTTACGGTGCTGGGAATTGAACTCAGGGCCTCAGAGACTGCAGCGCAGCACTCTACCCACTGAGCTAAATCCCAGCCCTTCACTTTCTAAGCAGGACAAAATCATGGCTCTCCGTAAAGACACTTCATATTCTTGAATCTAATCTGCACCCTTTGAACAGTTTCAGAAGGCTAAAAGACCAAACGCGGACCAGAATCAAGAGCAGAGTGGGTTCTCAGATGAGAGCTCTCTCTATGCAGAAGTCTGTCTGCATGTGATTCTGATCCATTTCTGATTTTTTAGCCCTCTAAAACTGTTGAGCCTCCAGTTGTACCACAGTAGTGTCTGATCCCATTAGATCTCAGAAGCTAAGCAGGGTCCGGCCTGGTTAGTACTTGGATGGGACACTGCCTGGGAACACCAGGTGCTGTAGGCTTGGGAGAAGGACCTGGTAACCCACTCCCAAAAAACAATCAGCCATTGAAAATTCTATGAATAGCAGAGAATCACTGACAATAGTGTTTCATCTGTTGTACATAGAGTGACTATGAGTCGGACACCACTCTAGGGCACCTAACAATAGCAAATACTGTTGAAAGGGTGCCAATTAGATTTTAGAATACATGATATTACTTTCCCTGTAATCTTCTCAAGAACTGACTTCTTCTCACCTTCCACTACTGTTGCACTCAGGAGCGATAAGATGCCCTTCCTGTTCCTCCTTCTTGCCTTAAACCACTCTCCCTCCCTGCCAACTATGAAAATCATGACTTAAACAAGGCTGCTTGAGATGCCTCATTTTTATTGTCACCAGTAGACCTCTGGGTCATTACCTTATATTTCTCAATACCTATGGCTCTGGACTCACCATCATTCTACTCTAGAGTCCAGACAATTCTTAACAATTCTTAGAAATCTTCATTTACAACAGAATGTGACTTCAATGCTCTGATCTTTGACTTCCCTGATCTCCTCTGCATGTTTTGCACACACTTGTACCTCATCTCCTCCTCCCACAGTGATTCCCTGGGTCTCTCGTGACCAAGGACTATAGACCAAAATGGCAGCCTCTACACAGACCTTGGTCTGCAGCCCCAGACATATGAGAAGAGAACTACCCTAGTCATGATCAAAAATCCTTATCGAAACACTTAGAAATAAAAACTTAGGAACCTGGAGGTGCTGTTGTGGCCAAATCTACTTCCTTTACTTGAAAAATAAAAGATGGGTGGTCTTTTTGCTTTATATACAGAAGCCCACATAAAGATGAACATGGAGGCCTATTTGTATTATTTACATTACTCCTCTCTTAAATAAAACACCTAGCCTGTCTAGTATCCATTCACATTCCCCTCAAGTGCATTGAAATAAATCAGCACATATAAACACATAAATAAATACCTGGAAGCCCTAAGAGGTACTGATGTGAAAAGGATAAAAAGTGGCAGCTTACCCAATAAAGTCAACTTTACTACACCATGACTTTATTTACTTTTTGTAAATAGTCTATGTGAGACTGGCTTTGTATACTACCCTGAGGTAGGGTTATGATTTTCTGGCTTGGTTTAAGTTTGATTCTGAGTACATGTCACTATCAAAATGCAAGGGATTTCATTTACCTCAGAAAAAGAGCACTGTTTGCTAATTATAGGCTTAATGTTAAATTAGGTCCTATTTCTCTGCAGCAGCAAAATAATCAAACAAGAATGTCATGCCTCTAGTAAACATTTACATTGTTGTTGCTGTGTTGTTGTTAGGTGCCTTCGAGTCAGGTCCAACTCCTAGTGAGCCTATGTACAACAGAATGAAATACCGTCCAACACTGTGTCATGCCTGATACTATCATCAGTATCTCTCTGCTATTCCTAGGGTTTTCAATGGTGGATTATTTCGGGAGTGGATTGCCAGGCCCTTCTCCTTAGCCTACAGCACCTGGTATTCTACACCAGGACTCGCGTGGGCAGAACTAACAGATGTTCCGAAAGGCTCTGGAAAAGGCTGTCTCAGTTTCATTGGAGATGGACACACACTTAGGATGATCCCAGCATCAGTGCAGGGTACCTTGCACTGACATAGATCAAGATATGTGCTGGAGACGTCAATCGCCTGAGCACCTTCAGTGAAGGTGTTTGTTCTCCATCTGCCTCCAGAAAATATTTCAGAGGAAGTCTAGAAAACTTTGAGCCTTCTGCAACTAAGTGTCCTGGAAACAGAAGGTGATTTATATTGTTATAATTAGAGTTTTAATCTCATTTAAAAACTAATATACTCAGATCCCCCCTGTGCTGGCTGATAGTACATTTTCTAAGACTTTGTACACAACATAAGGCATAAGATTTGAGAAATGGTGAGATTCTGCTTGTTGAAAGCCCGGGTGGTGCAGAGTTGAGTGAGTGACACTCTGCCAGTTATTTCTGTTTATTTAACAAAGGAGTGAACAGAGCTGAGCTCTGTTTCCTAGACTTCATCCCATACTGGGTACTTGAAGGAGTAATTGTAATCCAGACCAGTGACAGATGGCATGTCTGCACCAACCAGATCTACCAGTACAGGAGGTTCTCCTCTCATGGCCATACCCATGAAATATACCGCAGCTCTGTGTACATATCAGATTGCTCCAGGAATCAGAACACATTTGTCTGGGTGGACTGGTTTGATCTTAACTCTATATTTGGAGAATGTCATGGATGACTCACATTTGGCTTACCATAGTTCTTAATCTTCACTGGACATTTTCCTTCTCTAGAAGATAGCCCTCAGCATTAAATTACTCCCCACTATCAGAGGATTCTTGGACAGCCCGAGAACTCAACTCCAGTCCCTGTTAACTGCAGCCTGAGAGCAGTTGGGCTCACCAAAGGATCTGGAAGGAGATATGCCTTCTGTGTCCTGTGAGACCCTGTGCTCTGCAGACCCCTATCTTGGCTGTGGACCCTGTAACAACCCTGGGACTCGGTTTTAGCCCTTCTCAGCCATGGTTCAGAGTCAGTACTATCTGCCCAGAGACTCACCTAGTGACACAGTGGGAGCCCATGCAGGACCTTGGAGGAAGTCCTACCTATCCACATCTGGTAAGAGGCTTGTCATCTGGGACCCAGAAGTGGACCCTCAACCTAGCATCAGCCATTCTGACCCATGTCCTGGGAACAGTCCTGTCTACCCAGAGACCTGACAGGATCCATGCCTGCTCAAGCTACAGGTAATAGATCCACCAACTGTTATCTCACCATAGTCCCAGGAGCAGCCACATGACCCAGCTCCCACCCTGCTCAACCATGACCCCAGATACTATCCCTGCAGTCCAGGGACCCAACAGGAGAATGTCTTTACTCTCTAAAACCAGTCTGTAAAGACTGGAAGAGATATTTGCTATTTCAAATGCACAGACACCAGCAGAAGGCTACAGAGATAACGAAGAGTCATGTAAACATGATATCAGCAAAGGGAACTAATAAAGACCTACTAACCAACTGCAGAGAAATGAAGATTGATAAATTGCCTGAAAAATAATCCAAAGTAGTGATCTTGAAGATGCTCAATGAAATGCAAGGATATAAAAATCTGAACAAACTAGGAAGATAATTCATGAATAAAATGTGAAGATTAATAAAGAGCTAGAAACCATAAAAAGAACCCACACAAAATGCTAGAGCTGAAAAATAAAGTGACCCATTGGAAAATTCAATAAGGAGTTTCAGCAGCAAACTTGATCATTTAAAAGAAAGAATTAGAAAACTCAAAGACATGTTTCTTGGAATTAGCCAATGAAAAGAATACCAAAAGAGAATTTAAAGGAAAGCAGAAAACAAAAGGAAACTGCAGGACACCATCAAGCATGAAAATATGTGGACTATGGATGGACATTCTAGAAGGAAAACAGAAAGATACAAAAATGATTTAAAGACATACTAAGATTGCGGATAGAGCTCAGTGGTAGAGTATGCCTAGCATGTGCAAAAGACAGAGTTTGATCCTCAACTCCACAAAAAGAAAGAAAGAAAAGGAGAGAAAAGGGAAGAAAAGAAAAGAAGGAAGGAAAGAAAAAAATGAAAGAAAGAAAGAAAGAAAAGAAAAGAAAAGAAAAGAAACTGGCTGAAGACTTCCCAAGTATTGGCAGGGATATAGACATCCAGAATCATGATTTAGAATCATGAGCAATGATTTTTTAGATATGACCCCAAAAGCAAGGGCAATAAATGTAAAAAACTAGATGTTTGGCATTTCATCAAACTAAAAAGCTTCTGCATGACAAAGAAAATAATCAGTACTGAAACAATCTATGGAACAGGAGAAAATATTTGCAAACTATTCATCTGATGAAGGATTAATATTTAAAATATGCAAAGAACTCACACAACTCAACAGCAAAAAAAAAATTATTAACTGAAAAAAAATTTTGAAAGAGCGGGGCGCAGTGGCGCACGCCTATAATCCCAGCTCCTTGGGAGGTGGAGGTGGGAGGATCACAAATTCGAGACCAGAGGCAGTCTACGTAATTTAGCGAGACCCTGTCTCAAAAAGTAAAAAAATGGGCTGGGGGTACAGCTCAGGGGTCCAGCACTTGCAGAGCATGCAGGCACGAGGCCCTGGGTTCAACCCTCAGTACAGGAAAAAAAATTAAAAAGAAAACTGTTAAAAGTCGTGATTAAAATATAGCTTACCTGGGCAAGGTGGTGCATGCCTATAATCCCTGCAACTCGAGAGGCAGAGGCAGGAGGATTGCAAGTTTGAAGCCAGAGGCAGTCTGTGTAATTTAGCGAGACCCTGACTTAAGATAAAAAAATTTAAAAATGGACTGGGGGTGTAGCTCAGTGATAGAGTGCTTGCAAAGTATGCATGAGGCCCTGGGTTCAGCCCCCAGTACCATAAAAACAAAAACAAACAAACAAAAACACAGCCTAAAAGTTGACTAGAGGTGGGCACCATGCATCATACCTGTAATCCCAATAATTTGGGAGGCTGAGATAGGAGAATCACGTGTTCAAGGCCAGAGAGAGACTCTGTCTCAAAATGAAAAATAAAAAAAAGGGGCTGGGATGCAGCTCAGTGGATGCAGCTCAATAATCCCAAATTATTGGAATTACAGTTGGGTTGCATGGTGCCCACCTCTAGCCAATTCTTAGGCTGTGCTTTTGTTTGTTTTTGTTTTTATGGTACTGGGGGCTGAACTCAGGGCCTCATGCATACTTGCACTTGCCCAACTTGCACAAAGCCTGGGCTCAAGCCTCCAGTACTGCCAAAAAAGAAAAAAAAAAAAGATTTAAATAGTTCTCAGATAGCTACCAGGTATATTTCAAAACCTGAATATACACACTCTTTATTTGTCAGTTAAATTCTTTTTTAAAAAAACACTTTGCACTAGAACAGAGAGTGTCCAATACAAATGTATCCTTTCTTGGAAGTCACACTATTCCTGAAATTTTTTCAAATTTATATCTAAAAGAATAGGAAATCATCTCTTTGGGCAGCCTTTAATAAAATCAGGGAATGTAACTCGGTGTCCCTTCTGATTCCCTTTACCATGTTACTGGCTTTGTACTGTCACCTATCCTACTAGGTTCTAGCCTGTTGCCTTTCTCCTCCTTCCTACCCCACCCATACATTCTTCCTTTGAATTTGTATTTCCTTGAAATATCTAGCTTGGTGCCAAGAATATAATAGGTAGCTAATATATGCTCATTGAACACATTTTGAAAGGCCTATAGGATATCAGCCTGCAGCCCGGTGTCTGATCCTGTTGGACCTCAGAAGCTAAGCAGGGTCGGGTCTGGTCAGTACTTTGATGGGAGACCACCTTGGAACACCAGGTGCTGTTGGTTTGGGAGAAGGACCCAGCAAGCCACTCCCATAAATCAATCAGCCATTGAAAACCTTATGAATAGCAGAGAAGAATGACAATAATTTTCGCCTGTTGTACATAGGGTCGCTATGAGTCAGACACCAACTTGACAGCACCTAACATGAATTGGGTTATTAGGACAATGGTCCCCAATGAACCAGACCCCCCCCCCATCCACACTCCTCTGCATTGTGCAACTGCTCCTGCTTTTCCCATCGAAAGATCAAGGCTACTTCTCCATTCCCTGGAATTTGCACTGACTTGTGTATCATTTTGATTGACAGAATAGAAGGTCAAGCCAATTACAAAGCCTTCACCTTCGAAGACCCTATGAGGGTCCCTATGAGTCAGGCCCGACTCCATGGCACCTAACAATAACCACAGTAGTACCTACAACAAGGCTGAAGCTTCCTCAGGTTCAGAACATTTCTCAGGCTATCTGAAACTGCACTGGTCAGAATCCACTCACTCTCACAGTTTTCCCTAAAATTCTCTACTTTTTGCCACGTACTTGGATCTTCTCTAACTAGCTCCTTCCTCCAAACAAATTATTTGAGAGTCTATTGATATCATTTGAAATGTTTCTCTAGACCTACCACTTGAATTCCAGGGATTTCTCCATGGATTCCATGAAGTTCAACCCATGGCAGCCTGGTCTCCTTCATATACACCTTCTTCCCATTGAACCTGTCCTGACCTCTCTCTCTTACGGTCTCAAGACTGAACTAGAGGAAGACTTGGTGATGTGTATTTGTCTGATGCCCTATTGTCAGCCTCCTGCATGCAGGAGGGCATGCCTGGGGGCAATGCAGTGAGGACCAGTGCAGCATAGAGCCTGACCTGAACTGAGAGAAGCATCTGCCTGCCTGCAGGGCTCCTGTCCTCTAGAATCTGAACATTTTCTAGGGAACCATCAGTATGGGAAAGTCAGAATTCCATTAGTCTTAGGGTCAGGCAGACCTCAGTCCTAATGCAGAATCAGCTACATTTTTGACTTCTAAATCTGGGTGCAAAGTTTTCATATTTACAGTGTTTCCTCACAATGTGATACAAGAATGAGAATAAAAATCTTTCACCCAGAATGGTGGCTCACACCCATAATCCCAGTGACTCAAAAGGCAGAGGCAAGAGGATTGCAGGTTCCAGGCCAGGAGCAGGCTGTGTACCTTGGTGAGAACTTCTCTCAAGATAAAAAAAAAAGGGGGGGGGTTGGGCTGAGGGTGCTGCTTAGCAATAGAGCACTTGCAAAAGTATACACAAAGGTGAGGTCCTGGGTTCAGCTCCATCAGTATTGCAAAGAAAAAAATTTTTAATTGCTGAAATGTGGTAGCTATTATTACATCGGTAAATTATTTTTATTAACTAATCAGTTTGCATTAAATATAATTCACAAAACTAAAACAAATCCTTTAATGACTTTTCTGTAGCTATTTCAGTTTTCTCTGGATGATAGGATATTTTTCTAAGACCCCTACTCACCCCGCTTAGATCTAAAGCCAACTACGCCATGTGGCCCTGGAGCTCACTCCTATGCAAAAGCACTTCTTGCCTCCAACATATGCTACTGGTTATCCACAAGTCTACTTCATCAATGACAGTGCTGAGACGGGGACCCTAGTCTTCTTTCTATAAAATGGGTCCATGATTTTTCCAGGGTCCAGACTCTGATCTATGCAAAAGCTGGGCCCAAGAATCACTGTGACCTCATACTGCTGAGGACCATCACAGAACTTTCCTGAATTTCTAAAGCTGGTATAATCACAATGGTATCAGCAACCACCATTGTGTATTGAGTGCTGACTGTGTGACAGGCATTGGAGTAAAACTTTCATGTTCATCGTTCACTCTTGTCTTCATAATAACCCTTTTGTGGTTAGGTGTCAACAAGTTGGATCTGACTCAGAGTGGCCCTAAATAAAACAAAATGAAACACTACTCAGTACTGTGCCATGCACATGATCTTTTACATTGAGCCCAGTGTTGCAGACACTAAGTTTCTTCTCATTTTCAGTATTGCCACATCAGCAAAAGAGGTCCTAGGGGCTTTACACCATTTTTGTCATTGAGTTTGACTCTATTTTGAGGACCCGACTCAATGGCATCTAACAACAACTACTACTACTACTTTGAGGAGGCAACCATTCCCTAGTCATTTCGTAAATGCCATTCAGCCAGGGGATTCAGTTTCTGGCACTATATTTGACAGTACTTCTCTGCTATTCATAGGGTTTTCAATGGATAATTTTTTCATAACTCGTCTCTCAGGTCCTTCTCCCTGATCTGTCTTAGTCAGGAAGCTTAACTGAAACCTGTCCACCGTGGGTGGCCTGCTGGTTTCTGAGATATCAGTAACACAGTTTTCAGCATCACAGAAACATGTAAGCCCTCACAGCACAACAGTTTGACAGACATGTTAGGGTATTATTTTATTGATGCATTATTTGAAGTTTAGATGATTAAATACCTAAGACCCTGCACTATGCCATGCCCAGCACTGTCAGTGCTTCTCTGCTATTCATGGGGTTTTGAGTGGCTGATTGTTTTGGAAGTGGGCTGCCAGGACCTTCTCCAATTTTTGTAATGCTGAGGATTGAACCCTGGTCCTCAGAGAGTGCATAACAGTGCTCTACCAACTAGGCTAAACCCTAGCCCGGCCACATGGCTAGACAGTAATAGTAAAGCCAGGATTCAAATCTAGGCTTTGAATGCACTTTGTTAGTGTTTTTAAGATATTTTTTCAACAGAAAATGGCTGTTTCATAAATAGAACCCCAATCCATGATAAAAAGTATTGACAAATCTGGCTCTTGTAGTTTAAGTTATGTGTAGATGCTTAAAAAAAAAAAATCCCTCCACAGAACCCTGAGATCTTTAGAACAAAGCAAAAATCACTCAGAGTTGCCTCCAAATGATATGCAAAAAAAAAAAAAAAAGGTGATTTGGGTTGTGCCATAACTTTGTATGAAAAATTTAAAGTAGGAAAAGTGCTATTGGGAGGCCCAGAAGCCAGAACGGTTTTCCTACTGTAGGTCAGCTGCATCTCCTGCTTTGCATCAAGCTAGGGGTATAGCGAGGGCCATTTCGACTGATGACAGAAGGCTCCCTCACCTAACTTTTACAGATAAAGAAAAAATTGTGGGTTATCCACTTAATTTTATGTGTCAACCTGATAGGACCATGAGGTTCCCAAACAGATGGTCACATATCCCTGAGTGTGTCTGTGAGTGTTAAGAGATCCACATTGAATTGGTAGACTGAATGAAGCAGATAGACTTCCCTACTGTGAGTAGCCATCAAAAAACCCTCTGAGAGTCTGAACAGAACAAAAAGGCACAGAAAGGTTGAATTCTGTCTACCTAACTGCTTTGACCTGGGATGTCAAGCCTCTCTTGCCCCAACACTCCTGATTCTTAGGTTAGGAGACCCAGACTGGAATAGGATGTCTATACACATACACATCCCTCCACAAAGCTGCTCCAATCTTTGACCCAATAGGACCCCTACCCAAGGATCGAGACTATGTGTCAACTCATCACTATGATTATTGTAGTTTCCAGGTATCTGTGCTAAGGCACCTTCATGTAGCACTGACCACGTTGTTGTTGTTGTTAGGTGTAGTAAAGTTGGTGTCTGACTCATAGCAACCCTACATACAATAGGCGAAACACTATTGATCATGCTTCTCTGTTCTTCATAGGGTTTTCAATGGCTGATTGTTTTTTGGGAGTGGGTTGCTAGGTCCTTCTCCCAAGCCTACAGCACCTGGTGTTCCCAGGTGGTCTCCCATCCAAGTACTAACCAGGCCTGACCCTGTTTAGCTTATGAGATCTGACAGGATCAGATGCCACAGTGGTATGGCTGCAGGCAGAACTGACCTTACACTGTATTTATTAACCCAACTTTTACTCAACATTTCCATCACTCATGTGTTAATTTATTGAACAATATCTCAGATCCTCAGTGAGGTGTAAGAGAATTGAGTTCTGTTTATTTGGTAAGCACATTAAAGGGCCCTTTCCCATGCCTGTTAGTTAGATGTGTTTTGGTGATTAATTTCTAGAGTTGATATTGAAATTCATGCTTCTCAGCTTAGGAAGGCTGCAGACTCCTCATCCTGTATCCTGAGTAACAGACTTTGACAAGTAATGAAAAAACTGTGTAAAAGATAATTAATCTGCATATTTCTGTATACTTTTTCCTGTAATTCATTTGTTATAGTGTCCCAAATAAATCAGAGGCAAAACACATACACTTTTGAGAAAAAATTAGAATGACCTCACAATTACATCTCAGGTGTGTCCCATATTGTAACTTCTTTCTCTGGATTCAATTACCCAAAAGCTGCTGACACTCCTAATAGGCATAATTTATACTATTCAAGATGTATTTTCTGTAAATATTTTAATGAAGCCCATTAAGCTGTATACTAAAAAATTACTACTAATAAAAGATGTTAGCACTAGAAGATGTAGAGTGGAAATGCATCCATCCACAGGTTTTAAAATTCTGCCTCCTGAACAGTGTAGTACATTTCTAAGATAGACCATGGTATCAGTCTATATCCTGCTGTCATAACATAATACCCAAAACTGGGTAATTTATGATGCACAGAAAAAAAATTTTTTTTAACTCACAGTCTGGAGGCCAGAAAATCCAAAAGTGTGGTGCTGGATCAGTCATGGATTTTCATGCTTTGTCATCTCATGGGAAAAGGTGAAAGGGAAAAGAGGGTGAGAATGAGAGAGCAAGAGAAAGAGGAACTGGCTTTTATAACAAATCTACTCTCCCAATAACTAACCTCCTTCCATAATAGCATTTACCCGTTAATCCAACATTAATTAGAACCCTCATAACTAATCTCCTCTTATTAAGCACCATCTCCCAACACTGATGCTCTGAATATTAAGTTTACAGCACATGAACACATTCAAACCATAACAAACACATTATCAGCCCATTACTAGATGATGTCTCCTAACTTGTGAGCAGTATCTTTTGGGAAATATGAAGATTATTTTAAAATCTTTTTTATGTACTCTGTCTGGGAATCATTCCAAATATTCTGTTCTGCTTACCTCTAATCCACATCTGCTCTGTAAACAACTATGACTTCTTGCTTAAAAAATAACCTCTGACCTGGATTCTCAAGTAATCAAGTGATTTCATCATCAGGAAACAAAATGAGTAGGGAGCTATATCAAGTCTATTAAAATTAATAAAAATTTTTAAATACTATCTTATAGAAAAGAAAAAAAGCTATTTTATAAGAATTATGTTAAGAAAACAAATATCTATTTAAGAAAATAATAATTATAATAGAATCCTAATTCCTAAAGTAAGAATTGATGGGGAATTATTCCTATCAAATTACTATATTTTTTGCTTAGAATTTTACTCATAATTTAGTGGATGGTTCTCTTATCACATTTAGAATATGTAAGATGTAAACTTAAAGGGAAAATATAATTTGCATCACAAAAGAACATATCTAATCTGGCAAGAAAATCAGGTGTTTCAGGGTCTATGGAAACTTTTATAAATGATGAAAATATTTTATATCTCCACATCTTGGTCAGAATTTTATGGGTACATACATTTGTCAAAACTCACTGAATTTATCATTTTTAAAAAGTACATTTTGTTGACTATAAAGTATGCTTCCATGAAGACAACAAAAATAAATCAAACATATGCACATTTCAAAAATATATTTTTGTTTAAACAAAGAGCTATCTCCAATTTAATTTTGGAAATCATATGTAGAAAATTTAGTATGCTCCTAAATTCTTCATAATTATGGTTTTCATTGCTTTCTTTTTTTCTGCCATGTTCTGTTATTGCCCTCTACTGAGCATTAAGCAGAAACTTACAAGAAAATTTAAAAGCCTTTGTCTTAACCAGTTTTCTTCCTCCTAATTACTGTTTCTTCACAAATACATGTTTATTAAAACTGTTATATCTGAGCAGTATATTTCTATTTGGATGACCAGGGTCAGAATAACTTAAGCCCACTGATAGTACTTAGGGATCGTAAACCTTATTGGCTTTGGAGTGTAGTCTAGCAATTATTCTCCCATCTTTTTCCAAAGAGCTTTAAATTTTTCATTATACTCTTTAAATATATCTCTTGTCTTCAAATATTGGACAACTTCCAATTGCGGTTGTGGCAAATTACCACACAGTTCATGGTGCAAACCAATACCAATTTATAATCTCAGAGTTCTGAGTGTTGGTGGTCAGAAATGAGCTGTGTATGGTTAAAATCCATACTTTGGCAGACCTGCATTGCATTCCTTTGTGGTTTATAGAGGCCACCTGGCTTGTGACTCCTTCCAACATTAACAAAATACATCCTTCTATTCTTTACTTCCATTGTCAACATCGCCTTCTACTCTGACACCCTTGCTTCCTCTTGTCAAGATCTGGGAAATGACACTGGGCCCACCCAGATAATATAGACCAAGCTCCCATCTCCAGATCCTCATCTTAGTCAAAGTAGCATACTCCCAGGTTCTAAGGATAAGAACATGGATGTCTTTGAAGGACCAGTCCACCTACTGAAATATCCCAAGGTAATTAGCAATAAACTCTCTTCTAAAAATTAAGTGGAGTCAACAACAAAAGACAAACAGTCCAAATGAAAAAATGGCCAAGGGAGGTAAACAGACATTTCTCCAGGTAAAATGTACTAATGGCCAACAAGTATATGAAAAGATGCTCACATTACTAGTCCATGGAGGAATGCAAATCAAATCTGCAACCATATACCATTTCCCATCTTCTGGGATAATTATTATGAAAAATAGGAAATAACTAGTATTGGCAGGGATGTGGAGAAATTGGAACCCTTACACTTTGGGTTCCACTTTGGGCTTACACTTTGGGCTGCACTTTGTGCAGCCTCTGTGCAAAAGAGTTTGTTGTTAGGTATTGTCTAGTCAGGATTGCTTTGGGAGTGAATTGCCACATCCTTCTACTGTTTTTGCTGTGCTGGGGATTAAATCTGGGTCCTCAGAGAATGTGGAGCAGCACTCTGCCAACTGAGATAAACCCCAGCCCACAAAATTTAATGGCTCCTTAACAAGTTGAAAACAAGTAATCATGAGATTGGGTACTTCTAAATATGTACCCAAAAGAATTGAAAATGTTTCATAGCACCACTACTCATAATAGCTAAAAAGGTAGAAGCCACACAAATGTCCATTAATAGATGAATAAGCAAACAAAATATTACATGTGCATGTAATAGAATATTATTCAGTTCTATAACAGGATGCAGTCCTGATATGCATTATAATGTAGGTGAACCTTGAAAACATGAAGCTAATCAAAAGAACTCCTATTCAAAAGGCCACATATTGTATATTCCTCTTTATTTGAACTACCCAGAATAAGCAAATCTAAGAAGACAGAAAGCAGATTAGTGGTTATCAAGGGTTTGAGGGAAGAGGTAATGAGTGACTGATTAATAGGTAAGAGATTTCAATTAGCAGTGATTATAACATTCTGGACCTAGATGGCTGCACAACATTGTGGTATTTAATGCCACTGAACTGCACATTTTAAGATTATTAAAGTAATGAATTTTTATTATGTGTATCTTACTACTATTTATTTGTTATTTATTCATGTTTTTAGTTTTTTGAGACAGGGTCTCACTATGTAGCCCAGGCTGGCCTCAAACTTGCAATTCTCTGGGCTCCACTTCCCAACTGCTAGGATTACAGGTGTGTTCCACTGTACCCTGCTTTTATCCCAATTTAGAAAACTAGATAGAAATGTTTCCTAATTTCTGTCTTTCAAAAATATTTGCAAGTCAGTAGAGTGCTGCTCTGCACTCTCTGAAGCCCTGGGTTCTGTCCCCAGCAGGGCAAAAATGGGAGAAGGACCTGGCAGTCCCCTCCCAAAACAACCCTGAAACAATCAACCATTGAAAACCCTATGAACAGCAGAGAAGCACTGACATAGTGTCTGGCATGGCACAGTGTCATGGAATGTTTCATTCTGCTGCACATAAGGTCACTATGAGTCAGACCCAATTCTATGGCACCTAACAAAAAACAACAATATTCTAGTGATCTTATTCACGTACAATGTTTTAAACCCTAAGTCAGTCTTTTCTCCACATCTAAGTAGAGTTTACTCAGCAACTTGTAGGTGGGACAATCAGTCAGAAAATTAGTTCTTTCCAGGTCCTAGACCTTTATGTGAGTGGGGATTCAAGGCTAATTACTATAACAATGCTCGTGTTATTTTCTCCAATGAGTCATTGGGTGTTTCAATGTCATGCTGATGAAATACCCCAAATCATCAGAAATGTAAATATATGACTAATAAATCATTTTTAAAAATTGAGAGAGACTATCTAACTGGAGATCATCATTAAAGAGTCTTCCTTTCACTGCACACAATTAGCAGTTGTCATTTGGTTTAGGTAGGGTGGTGCCACTAGCAGGCACATCATGTTGGTCCCTTCATGTCCTTTGGGATACAGATGAAAAGCAGCTCCTTGAAAATTTGATCCTTTGCCTTCAAGAAAAGTTTAGAAATTATAAAAATATTACTATATTTATATATAAGGAACAGATTAAAATGGATTCTATGTAAGAAATACTGCTGAAAACAATGCTATGTCTTAGGCTTACAGTGTTTTTTGTGCTTGTATGAACCCTATTGAACTCCCTGAATCTTTAATGGATGGAAGTGATTTTCTCCATTTCACTAATGAGAAAACAGAGCAGAGAAAGTCCAAATGTCTGGTTCTTATCACCAGGGCTCGACTTCAAGAGAACATTGCTTCCAACATATATTTTTGTGAACATTACCCAGGCTCATATTTTATTTAGAATAAATAATGGAAAAATTAGAACAACCAATGGAAATAATGGAAAATAATGAATGCTATGCCCTCCTTTGGAAGCTTAGCCACCCACACAACCATATAAAAGGCTCTGAGAATTCCTGCCACAGAGAAATGTGTCAGGTTTGAACTGCCCTAATGTTTGTGTGGCCTGCAGCCATAACCCTATGGTGTCTGATCCCATTAGGTCTTGGAAGCTAAGCGGGGCCAGGCCTGGTTAGTACTTGGATGGAAGACTTCCTGGGAGCACCAGGTGCTGTAGGCTTGGGAGAAGGACCCAGCAACCCACTCCCCAAAACCAAACTGCCATTGAAAACCCTATGAATAGCAGAGAAGCACTGACAATACTGTTTTTGCTGTTGTACGCAGGGTCACTATGAATCAGGTACCGACTCAAAGGCACCTTACAACAATAATGATATTTGTGTTTCTACAATTCATAATTACAAGTAATATTGTTTGTACTTCCCAGAAGACTCTTAGGAAATAATATTCCATATGAAGTATTCTTATCAGAATATCATGTATGCATTATTTATTTTTTATATTATCTAATAGGATGGGATTATTTATTGGCCCACAGGCAGTAATGGTCTAGTGTAGTTTAGAACCCTCAAGCTGATCTTCACCCAGCCTCAAATGATGTATCATACATCCAGTGATGAAGATAAACAGGTGAATTACATTAATGCTGAGTATGAGAATATATTACCCTCATTAAATTCTACCACTAATTACCCATCTGCTAGACAGATATCCATAAATGCAAGGAAAGAAACACATGCCTGCTTTCCTCAAGATCCTTGTGAATTCTGTACTATACAGTGAAGAGATACTGCTAGCAAGCACAAGCCTGGAGTCATATCACGGACCAAAGGTATTCTGGGTGAGGTGGCTAAGTCACCTACTTCACGATTGACCTGCAGGGACAAGAGAAAAATGAGTGACTGAGAATATAAGGGAGAAAAGAAGGTGTCACTCAATCCTCTTCTGCAGAAATAGCTCATTTGCCCATCTGGCTGAGGTTGACTTTATCCTGGACGGAGCTGCACCTCCATTCCTCAGACAGAGGCTGGGAGCAAAGGGCAATGTATGTGTCCATACCATAGGTCAGGGATCAAATATGCTAGTGACACTATTAGATAATCACTGCCTATGCCTCCTTATCTTTTACATTTTTGAGAAATGTAAAAATTGTATATATTTATCAGGTACAGTGTGATATTTCAATGCATGTACTGATCAAATCAGGAAAATCAGCATTTCAATTTCCTTGTCATTTCTCTGTTTCTGGAGACTTCAAGTGTCTCCATTCTAGTTTTTTATAAAACATATATTATTATGAACTATAGTCACCCCACTGTACTACAGAACACTGGCACTAATTTCTTCTATGCTTTAGTATGCAAAAGATATCCATTCTTCTCCTATTCTCCAAATCCCTTACCCCTTTCAATCTCTAGTAATCAATATTGTACATTCAAGTGGACTTTCTTTAGCTTTTACATATGGGGAAGAACATGTAGTACTTGTCTTTCTGTTTCTGGCTTATATCACTTAACATAATGCCCTCCAGCTCCAGCTACTTTGCTCTGAATAACAAGATTTCATTCTTCTTCCTGGCTGAACAATACTCCATTGTGTATATATACACTACATTTTCATCATTCATCCATCAGTGGGATTTTAGGTTGACTTCATATCATGGCCATTGTAAATAGTGCGGTAATAAACATCCTTCCTATTCCTCTTAACCCTACCCTCTATAATTTGTCTAATTGAAATTTTAAAATAATTGGCCACAGGAAAAAAAAAGCTGTCAGAGCATCTTTACTAAGATACTCTGAAGAAAAATACAGTTTCATAGCTTTCTAAATAAAGTAAAGTGCCCAGCTTTCTGACCTGATCCTCAACAGTAGCACTTGGCCTCTCCCAAGGATCACACATGTAGAACTATTATATGTATAGCATGTAGAGTATACAGTTATAACTCCACACTTAAACTAGACAGTACATTGATATGAGCTGCCAAATAGCAAGTATAAATATAAAATGGTTTTAACTTGTAAGTGTATATATTCACAAAAATTTGATTTTATTTAAAATGACCTCAGCTCCCAAAATGTACTTTGAGACATCTGAGAGCGCCACCATGGAATCAGAGATACTGCAGGGTATTTTAAAGCTTCAAAGGAAGCACAGTATTACTCAACATCTGCTTGGTGCCTTGTAACCAACTGACTCTAGTTAGTTCCCATCTTCAGTATCAGGTTTCACTACATTCCTTTAGATGCTATCATTATCTTTTCAAATTCTGATTTTCTCTATTTGCTGAATTTGCTGCGATACACAGCAGTTGCCTCAACAATCTGCTTCCTGTCTAGTTACGGATGCTCCTGTTCCTGTAGTCAGTGTTGAGAACAGAATCCTTCCTTATCTACCTTTACATGGTACCTATTAGGTGCTTTACATGCTGCAGATGCTCCATGACCATATGGGACATCGGGATTGTTGGATAGGGCAACAGGAAGTAGCACATACTACAGGGCAAAGTATTTATGTTGTGGATTCAGCAGAGATAGATGCATTTTTGAAAGCAGGGCTCATTCTGCAGAGGCAATGGGGAATTTGTTTTGCCCATATGAGGTGAGAAAAGAAAACTCACCCAGTCTTTTCAGACTAGTCTGAGATGTCACACAGGACTCTGGGGTCCTCAGACTATTGAAATATGTGTGCAAAAGAGTTTGGTAAGAGAAGGGCAAATGATACGACCAATAAATGGCTCTAAGTTAAGAACAGGATAAAGAAGATACCCTGTTTCCAAACATTCCAATTGTCCTGGGTCCTATGAAAAAAGAAAATATGATGGTACATGACCTTCTGAGTAAAACAGTTCAGAATGAGGGTAGCAGAACCTTCTTCCCCTTCCCACACACAGCATGGAAGGGTATAAGAAAAAAAGGACATTGTTAAAAATTCCAAGGTGAAACCATGCATGCATGACTTCAGTACCCACATCAGTAATGGGCTGCAAAGAAGACCCACAGACAGGAGATGATCAGAGCGTCTCTCTTTTTCAGCCCACTGCACTGTGGCTGCCATGGTTACTGAGGGGCGGGGTCTCAGCACAGACAGCCCTACTCAGGATGCAGCCTGGTCAAAGACAGGAGGACCAGAAGGCTGAGGCCCGTGATCCGTGTTCCTCCAAATGTGCACAGACTCTTGTGGACACTTGGCAGGATGTACTAGCCCTGGAGAGAATGTCCTATCATTGTAATGGCTATGTACATATTTCCATGCTTTTTAAATTTATACCTAGCCCCAGATGTACAATTTTTCACTATTATATCTAAGGCAGGTGAACTTTGTGTTTGCTCATTTGATGAATACTGCACAACCACAGGATGCCCTGGAGCCACTAGGTGGGTGTGTGAAATCACAAATATTGTAGGTAAATGTTGTAAATTTTAGAAACAGTATTTATTGCAGGAACTTTCTACACAAATTCTTAGAATGCAAAACCTAACCATAGGAGAAAGATGTCATTTGCTGATGCCTCTGGGTCAAGAAGACATTTGCCTGGGAAACTATGAAGAGTGGAAGAAACATTCCATGTCAGGAAAGTCCAGGCTGGAGTCCCCAGATGTAAATGGAGAGAACGATCCATAGGTGGGCATATTGCACCAGACCTCTGCGTATCTGGAGTATATAGTGTAGCATCTGTCCAACAGGAAACAAAAACTTTCGTTAGTCATGAATTATACATTTTATGTCTGATCTCTCTTTTTTATCACAAAGGAGGAAAGAGTATGCATTTATTATAATGTTTATCACTTGAAAAGATTAATATAATAATTAAATTCAAGATTATAAGAAATTATATTATTTTCTTCCTTTAAGCATGGTCTTCAGAAAGAACTTTTAAAGCATAACATTTTGTGTTATTGTTTTCCCAACTGATTTTCTGCAATTTCTGAAGTATTTCCTGCTTTCAGTTCTATAATCCACTTATACCCTCCTCAGGGAGAAAGATGATCAAGGACAATTTCTTAGTAAATTCTCTGGATTTATTTCAGTTTTTTATAATAAAAAATTATGGAATATGTTAATTGGCAGAAGCTAGGCAGGGTGGTAAGAGCAGGCTTCTTTAACAAGATCATCATATGCCACATGTAGAACAGGGTGAAATCACACTGAAGCTGAAGATCAAACCAGAACTGAGCATTGCAAATCATTGCAAGTGTGTGTGTGGGGGGGTGTGTGTGTATGTGGCAAGAAAAAGAGATAAGCTTACTCAAATTTTTAAATATAGGTTTTATTTTTATCCTAGAAAACAGTATTGATTTCAAGTATTCTCATTTGCTGTTAAGTAGTTTTCCCCAAAGAAAGAAAAATGATACAGTGGAGCATATGTTCACATAATGAATTACTATAAATTCATAAAGCACAAATAAACCCATGTCCCTATGGAGGCAGATGTGATTTATTAAACACAAAGAAATTATAATGGTATTCCCAACTCTAAATCCAAAACCTGTCAGAATTAAAAACAGCAGCTATCTACAATGTTCATGCACTAATTTGAGAATTCACTCAACATGGGAACTTGGGGATAAATGGAAGTCACAAAACATGATAGACACCATCGTTGCTAGGTATGGGAAACTCCTGTGAGATGTGTACAGAAACAATCAGAACACTAGGTCGAAAGTCCTTTGTTCTAAAATGAGACTACAAACGGCAGGTAGTGCCAAGCAAGGTGGCATACATCTGTAATCCCAGAATCTCAAGAAGCTGAGGCAGGAGGATCACATGTTTGAGGCCAGAGGCAATCTGTGCAATTTAGCAAGACCTTGTCTCAAAATAAAAAATAAAAATGGGACTGGGACGCAGCTCAATGGTAGGGTACTTGCCTAGCATGTGCAAGGCCCTATATTTAACTCCTCACTACCAAAAATAAATAAATAAGTAAATAATAAATAAGTAACAGATGTTGGAGCAATCACTATGTCTGAGGGCAATCAGAATGGCTTCATGGAGGAGGCAGAATTTGATTGGACCCTGAAGATAAATGACTTGAATAAACAGAGCTAGGTAGAAATATTATTGATGTTGTTGTTGTTAGGTGCTGCCAAGTCAGTGTCTGACTCATAGCAATCCTGTGTACAACAGGTGAAACACTATTGTCATGCTTCTCTGTTATTCATAGGGTTTACAATGGAGGATTGTGTTTGGGGAGTGGGTTGCTGGGTCCCAAGACTACAGCACCTGGTGTTCCCAGTTGGTCTCCCATCAAGTACTAACTAGGCCCAACCCAGCCTAGTTTCCAAGATCTGTTGGGATCAGAGGCCACAGTTGTATGGCTTCAGGCATCATTGCTGTTAGGTGCCATCAAGTTGGGTCTGACTCATAGCGACCCCATGTACAACAGAACAAAACACTCGCGGACACTATGCCATGTCTGGTCATTCATAGGGTTTTCGATGGCTGATTGTTTTGGGAGTGGGCTGCCAGGTCCTTCTCTAATTTTGTGGTGCTGGGGAGAGAACCCAGGGCCTCAGAGTGCACAGAACAAGCACTCTACCAACTAAGCTAAACCAGAAATTCTAGACAGGAGCCAAAATAAGTAAAACAACATGTTAACAAAGCCTAGGATGGATAGCTTGGAGATTCTAAGGCTCTCCCAGATACACTCATAAGTGGGTCCAGCAGTCCATGTTCTATCAAACTCTCCAAGGGATTCTGATTCACATTGAAGATTGAGAACCTCTGACTCATGTCGTTTCTCTACACTGCAACCTGAGCATGCATTCTAAGGTGCAAAGTAAATCAAGCCCTTTCTTCTGCTAATTAATTTTGATACATTTCATCTTAAGCATCCCTTTGACAGAGAATTTGCTCTGCTCTGTCAGCTAGGTTTCCCCATGCATCCTCTGTTCATCCCCACACTTCCCTATCCAAACCCTATCTGCTCAACTTGAACCATTTGTCTGTCTCTCTTTTATCTGTACATACTGCAAGAGCAGGGATGGAGTTTTCCTTGCTCTTCTGTGTAACCCCAGCACTTAATACAGAGGCTCTTAGGGTATGCAGTAAGCATTTTTAAAGGAAAAGGAAGGAGAGAGAAGGAGAAAGGAAAGGAGGAAATGACAGCAAAGGCCATATTCTGGAGAGCCTGAATATCAGCTTAAAAGTGAAAACTGCAGCAGATAGTAGGAGTCCTTGGGGGAGAGCTGTGGAGTACAGGGTTGAAGTGGGCAAACCATATACAGAAGAGGGGTGAGGTGTGGTAGGTGGGGTGGATCAGACAGTATGAGGGCATGCAAGGAATTTCCCTAAGCAGGGGGCAGGGAGGAGCTGAGATGTAGAAGAGTTTTTATTGGAAATGCTTGGCTTCTGGTTAGCTGCCCCAAGCAAGGCAAAGGTAATGTAACCCTAAAATGTTTATGCTTCAAATCCAGGTGACAATAAAGATGATAACACTATTAGCAAAAAATAAAAACAAACACCCCCCCTCCATAAATATGGAAAGAAAACTGAATTTTGACTAAAGGAATGGTGAGCTTAGGAATGTGTTATGTACAAGGCAAACAAGGGTTATCTGGATGAGAATCTGTGGTGCAAACAAGAGTGTAGACTCAAAAGAAAGAGGAGATAGCCTTGGGATACATCTACAGAGTTCAGAGTTGCAACCACAGGAAAGCCTGGTGCCTCCGACAACCAGAGGTAAGTATAAATAGACTATAAAGACATCAATTTAAAGATTAAGGAAAGTAAGTGGTATTCTCTAGCTCAGTTTCACTCCCCAGGGGAAATTACGCAAAATATTTACTATATACTCTCCTAATCTTTTCCTTTTCTTATTTGTATCTGTTCTATGGCTTCCCTTGAAATACACTCCCTATCTCAAAACTCCATGTCTTAGATTTATTTTCCAAGAATACCTATCAAATACTACTGGGCAATGGAAGCCTCAAACTCAGAAGCAAACACACCTATAATGATGTTTGTATAAAGGGAAACATATAAAACACTTGTATGTCAAATTTACAGGACTGAGTACCTTATTAAAATGTGAAGTTCTTAAACCATACATTCAAAAATTCAAAAGCCAGTTTTCAACGAGGGAAAATAATTACAAGTATCATGGTAATTTAGCATTTAAACACTTCAGATGGCTGAGTGTATATTCAATTTTGGTTGCTTTCACTTTCTATAAATATCCACAACAAAAAATAATAATTATGCTAAGGAATCTATAAAAACTTTTATGAATTTAGCTTTTTTCACTAAATATAGAGAAATAAATACCCAGTGAGGACATACAGCTCTTTGGCATGGCTCCACTCCAAAAGTCAGAAGGCCCGACAAACCAGCTCTTTGTCCACCATAGACAAAAGCAGTTTTTACCGCATTCAGATGAAGACTTCCTTACTCCCTAAGTGTTTCTAGTCACAAGATAGCATCAATAACAGTAAAGGTTAAGAAAAAAGGGGTTTAGCTCAGTTGGTAAAGTGTCTCTCTGTGCTCTCTGAGGCCCTGGGTTTGATCCCCAGCACCACAAAAATTGAAAAAGTACATGGCAGCTTACTCCGGAAACAATCCCAAAACAATCATCCATTACAAACCCTATGAGGGTTGCTATCAGTGAGACCCAACTAGATAGCACCTAACAACAACAACAACATTTGTTTTACTTACCGGTGTGATGAGTAGCTAATGTCTGTCCTTTTGTTAGAGTATAATTTCCACAAGGAAGGTTCTGTGTTGCCTTCTACTCTACTCTGTTTCCAGACTTTAGTAGCAATACACAGAGTTCATGACCAAAACAAATGGAAAGAATGCATGCATGAATGAATGAATGAATGAAGCCTCCCCGTTTGGATCTGCTGTGAAAATCGAACCACCTCTGACTACATCCAGGTACATATTCTTCCTGGTGCAATGTGCAAGACTTTATGCTTCATCTTCAAGGGTAAGAAGAAAATTAATCTCCATGGAAGTTTTCCCTCCTGGCCTAACATTACCAGGGAACTCTGCTTGGCCTTATTTTCAACTTTTTGGAGAGTTCAAAAAATTATTTTTGTTGTCTTTCATATTTAGGACAAAGCAGTCAGTATTTACGTTACCTAGTAATCACCCAAAAAACTAAAAGACAATTGAAGTTTAAAGAGCATAGTTTGAATATTGTGAATTTGGAGATTAATTTTGGGAAAATAAAGTTGAGAAGGTTTGTCAGAGGACACAAATGTAAATATAAATCATAGAATTAAATGCAAAAAGTAGTTGTAAGAACTATTTTGAAAATACAAATAGCAGTAATTCTTAGAAATTTACCTGTTCTTAAATATGAGGAATTTTTGTCAAAAATGGCTCACTATATGCCAACTTCAGTGATAAAAGAACATTTTGAGGGGGGAAAAAAAAAAGAGCTTTGCTGTTATCTTGTCAAAGAATAACATGGTCATTTTACACACAAAAAAACCCTCATATTATAATTTTACTATTTTTATATTACTCATTTTGCAATTTTCAGGAAAAAGAACATGAACTTCCCTCTTTATGAATAGCTATATTAATAATGAGATAATTATGTCAAACTACAGAATCAAATACAAAAGTTTTTAAGGTAACTCAGTATTTTCTTCAGTCATCATCTTTAATATTAAAATCTATAATACTATTTTTCTTTATATCTTTTATGTTTTCATGCCTTCAAATTTTTATTTTATTATCCCACTCATTACTTGTTAACTTTTTAACATAATTTAAAGATATCTTTGTTTTTAAACATACACAAATACATATCCAAACTGACAATAAAATTAAAGCTCTTAACTTTAGCTCTAAAATATACTTAGCTCAGCATACTAAACTTAAAATATGTACTATTTTCTTAATGAAATTTGCCATCTTAATAAACAATGATAATTTCCTTAGAAACAAAATAATAAATTTACTATCTCTTGCTTATCCATTTGTATTTTTCTCTAATTATAGTACCTAAATTTTCAACTATTTATATTAATTACTACCTATAGCCAAAATAATCAATTCTTGGTTTTTTTGTTTTTTGTTTTTTGTTTTTTGTTTTTTTTTTGGAAAAAAAAAAGAGAAAACTAGAAATTGAGACACCAAGCAAGGTCTACTAATGCTTTTCCATTAAAAATCTGAGTGTATTGGTGTACATTTGTACTCCCAGCAAAACAGGAGGTGGAGGCAGGAGGATCAGAGACAGGCCAGAGGCAGCCTGCAGTAGTTTATCAAGATCCTGACTCAAAATATAAAAAAATATTATAATAGGTTGGGTGTGTAGCCCAGTGGTAGAGCACTTGCAAAGTATGGTATATTGGAGGACCTGGGTTCTCAAAGAACTGAAAAAAAATTTTAAAGTACCATTTTAATAAATTTGAAAGGTATTCTTATATTCACATATGTACCATTAAAAGACATTTAAATCCATTGGTAATCTGTAGCATTCTGTATGTAAATATTAGAAATAAATGAAACCCAAAACAGTATTTCTTGAGTGATAGTTCTACTTTTTGTTCTTATATAAGCTGTGGATACAAAAATAATTTATTAGGTCCAAAGAACTAATATAGATATTTTTAAAGTTATATTCAAATCTTGCCTTGATTAAAGTATAGAGCTAACATTTTTATATGGTAATAAGATTAAAGGAAAACTAATATAGAGTTTTTGTAAGTTAAATTATTCTCTTTTTTTAGTATAAATGAATTTCTGTAATCTATCTGAAAAATTTATTATTCATCAATCTAAGTTTCCCAAAAGAAATTAGAAATAAAGAGGAAAGAAAAAAAATGAGAAGCTAATCACACTTTGTTCTAAAAGAGGAGGAATGCCTAAGGTACAAGAAGAACCATTCCTGCTGTCATTTACCACACATGTTCACACTCACACACACACACATACACATACTTGCACACACTCTCTGATGTACATATACACAGACTCACACAGAGTCACCCATGCACATGATAGAGAAAGTAAAAAAGAGTCTTTTATTTTTAAAAAAGGCATCTCTTTCCGAGACAAGGCAGATGATCTTCTCTTGAGCATTTCTTCCCTTTTTTGTTTCAAGAGATGTCTATTGACAAGAGATGGTCATATTTGTATTATGAGTTTCTCAAAACAGACATTGTAATTTCAGTTTGGCCATGTGGAATCATGAAAGCTAGAGAGATATGCACTTAAGTTAAAGCTTAAAGGGAGCCGATATTTGTCCCAAAGGGCCTCAAACATGTGGAAGATCCCATGAGAACTGCAACAGACAGTAAGAATGGTTCTTGTACAACTTCTTGTCTCCAGAGTATGGCCACAGACCATTCATCATTCATAAGAGCCTCAAGGAAACCCCTACAATGGGCAGAGGAAACTAAATTGAACATTTCTCAGGAATACAAAGACAAGACTGTGGAAAGCTCTCACATGCTTTTGGACAGGTGTCCTAAGCCAAAGTTTTTCCAGAGAACTTCAATTGATGCAAACTGGACACACCAGTGCCTGGGGCTCTCTGAAGGATGGACTTCTACGGCCTGCCCCTGCCCCTCCCTCTGCACTTCCTCCTTCGGAAGTGGATGGCAAGACACAGTGACGATATTACTATCCTGGCAGTTTTCACCAAGGGTAATAAGTGTCTGACTTAATCAGATCAGGGGAAGAGTTTAAAGTGATTCCTCACTCTTCAGAGACAAAATTAATTTATTTGAAATAAACTCAGCCAAGCAAATAAGATGTCAATCTCTCTCACAGTTGGAGGGATCCCCAAGTGGAAGTCTCATGGCCCAGCGCCGCACTTTCTGCTGAGTTGGGGGTCTCAGGCCTCTACAGCAAGGGGTACGTTGGTGAATCTCAATGGATGTTCAAGGATTCTCAACGACTAACACCTCAAAATAGCCTTGGGAAAATCAGTTGCTCAAACCAAGCCAAGTTTATTAGGCTTGCCACAGTAAGGCAAGACGACCCAGATTCACTACCTTTACTGAGGTCACAACCCTCTGTAGTGAATCAGAAAGGGCACAGTTAGGGGAAGGTATTCTTAGCTTGTGAAGGGCCGGGCTGGGTGATTTTCTTCAAAGCAAGAATCTGATTGGGGTTGGGAAAAGTTAATATCATGGTATTTTGGATGGGTAGGTATAATAAGAAGAGGGTCATTGAAGGCTACAGATGAATAAGTGAGTGGTGTTGATAAATAAGCAGTTTGAGTTAGTTCAGCCTTATCTTGAGAAGCAGTTATTTCCTGGAGCAATTATCTAAATTGTTTTCGCCTAGTCTCACCCCCAGAATTGTTTAGCATAGGGACAACACCCCTGTCTGTTGTGGTTTTTCATATACAGCATCATAGAGGTTACACATGTGGGATGGGTCAGTGGCTGTGATTTGAATCTGAAATGTCCTTCAAAAATCCTTGTAGCAATGGCTGGGTCCCCAGAGCACCACTTTTTGCAGTTCGTGGTGACTTTAAGAGGCGGGGTCTAGGGGAAAGTTTTCAGGACATTGGGGTTTGCCCTTGAAGGGGACAATGGGACCCAGCCCCCTCCTATTCCTCTCTTTTTCTTCCTGGCCTTCAAGAAGTGAATAGTTTTGTTTTTCCAGATGCTCCTGTGATGATGTTGTGCTGCCATGGAACCAGAGCAGTAGGACCATGGCCATGGACTGAAATTTCTGAAAGGATAAGCCAAAAACCCTTTTCCCTTTACAAGGTGATTATGAGGCATTTGTTACAATGAAAGAAAGCTGATTGACACAGAGGTGCACTGCCTATTTCCAAATCTCAGCTGCTTGATTTACTAGCCTTGTGACTGTACCTACTGAATTCCCTCTTTTTAGTGTCAGTTTTCTCATCTGTTTAATTATAGCATCTAATTATGGACAGTTCCTCACACTGTTTTAAATATTTCATTGAATCTTTTACAACAGCCCAATGAGGAAAACACTCCCAAGCCCTTTTGCCAGATGAGGAAACAGAAACAGAGAGGTTAAATAACTTTTTTTTATCATGACACAACAAGACAGTATCGGAGCCACAATTATAATTACTCTCCCTGGCTGACAAGACAGACATCTCAGTTAATCACTATTCTCTGCTGCCTTCTCCAGGACCTTTATGAAGGCTGTATAGCACTCAGTCCCTGGCACATGATGAACGGTCAAGGTTACCTTCTTCTATTAAACTATTGAAATAAAAAGGCAATGAGAGTACAATGTTAAGAAAAAAATAGGATGTAGAGATTGTTTCTTGTCTGATTTTGATATTTCTAAAGGTGTAGTGGGACCTGACTAGATGGCACCTAACAACAATAATAACAAAGGTGTAAAACGTAAAAGTCATGACTCCTTTGCAAAAGAGGAGAAACTTCCCCTATGAAATAAAAACCGTTGTCATTTTATATACTACAGTCCTCATTGTGCCAAATGATGAGTGATTACAAGACTTAGAGAAATTCAATGGACACACCCAGAGAGATGCAAAAATCCCAATCTTCCAAGGTAAAGTAGAGGGTAGCACCCCTCCATAAGATGTGTCAGTATTTGGGGATTTTTACTATTGTTGTTTTGTTTTGGGGTACTGGAGGGGATTGAACCTTAGGGGCTCACACATACTTTGCAAGTACTCTACCAACTGAGCTGCACCCACAGCCCATTTTTTAGTTTTTTATTTTGAGACAAAGTCTCAGTAAGTTACACTGGCTACCTCTGGCCCTCTGGCCTCAAACTCATGATCCTCCTACCTCAGCCCCTGTATCAGTATTTTCTCCCCATGTTTAATTCTTAGTTCAGACCCCCCTTTTCCATGCTGTCTGCAAGCCCTCCAGCTGGAGGAGTGAATAGATGTTTTCTCTATCCAAAGCCACAAAAGTCTCAGATAGCTAAGGGACCCTGTAGTCCTGTGGAGGTTGCCTGTGACTGTCTGGTGGAGCACCAGGGTGGAATCGTAATGGAGAGAAAACATTGAGCACCTGCTGTCTAAATCTCCCTCTGGAGTTATCTGTGTCTGCTGACTGTTGGCACTCACTCAACCCTATAAGACAGGCACTATTATTGTACCTACCACTATGTTGTTGTTGTTGTTGTTGTTGTTGTTAGGTGCTGTCTAGTCAGTATCTGACTCATAGAGACCCTATGTACAATAAGTGAAACACTATTGTCAGTGCTTCCCTGCTATTCATAGGGTTCTCTCAATAGCTGATTGTTTTGTTTGTTTGTTTTTTATTTTTTGTGTTTTTTGTTGTTGTTGTTGTTGTTTTGGCGCGGGGAGTGTGTTGCTGGGTCCTTCTCTCATGCCTATTGCACATGATGTTCCCAGGTGGTCTCCCATCCAAGTACTAACCAGGCCCAACCCTGCTTAGCTTCCCAGATCTGATGGGACAGGTATGGCTGCAGGCACCAACTGCTATGTTGTTGTTGTTGTTGTTAGGTGCGATGGAGTTATGTCCAACCCATAGCGACTCTCATAGTGTTTTCAATGGCTGATTATTTGGGGATTGCCTTGGGAGTGGATTGCCACATCCTTCTCCCATTTTTGTGGTGTTGGGAATCCAACCCAAGACCTCAGATACTGCAGAGCGGTGCTATACCAACTAAGCTAAATCCCAGCCCCACCTATCACTGTAAGAAAGAATAAACAAAGGTACAATGAAGTTAAGTTACTTGCCCTGAGTCACATCACTAACTAAATCATAAGAGTTTGTGCTCCTCGTGTCTGTAGGTTGTAGTTGTCAGAACCAGGGTCAGGTCAGCTGCCCTCCAGCTAACACTGCTCTGGCCCTGCCAAAGAAGCTGACTTCCTGCTGGCCTTGTCTCGCATCAGCCAAAACAGCAAAGAGAGGATGGCAACCCTCTGTACCTTCTGAGAACAGGGCCACCACATTGAACCAGGGCCTTAAATATACAGTTAGGAGTGACAAGGATTTGAAGTCAGTGTCAGCAGAAAAAGAAAGGGAGGGGCAGCGTCCTAATTACACCCAGCAGGTTTCTCTAAACTGCACATTCAGTTAAATATAGAGGGGTTTGCTGCAGGCTCAGAGGACAAAGCAAAAGCAGGGATCAGAAAGCTCCCTGTCAAGGAAGATTTAAAGAAATGGAAACTGAGAGGCACAGCTTCGAGGGGGTGAACCAGAGGGCAATGGAAACCAGAAGGAGACAGCCTGCAGGGAAAGGGGGAACTTACTGGCTGACAGTGAGTGCCATTAAACCACTGATTTCCTTTATTGGTAAATGATGGTGGGGTACAGAGTAATACAGCATTGGCTTTTTCCATTATGCAACTATTACATCACTTTTGGTTACACTTGTATCAACTTACAAGGTTTATGGAACCTTTTGACTAACATGTAGTAAAACTCAAATGCATATTTGGGTTATGCTATTTTTCCCATGAAGTTGTATCCTCTCCCCCTTTATCCCTTTATACTGATTCTCCTCCCCATCCCACCCTCCACAGTCTTTGCTCCCCTTTGCTAGTTCCCTCCCTTCTTCCTTCTACTCTTTATATTGTCCCTTCTTCATAAACTACCATTCTTAACTGGAACTTTATCAACACCTGCCCTCATGGCCTCCTTGGAAAACACAAGAGTTCCTGTCCCCAACAGGATGACAGGTGCATTTCCCTGGAGCATAGAGAAGGTAGGATTGTGACTGGGAAGAAGAGACATCAACGTGGTCTGAAGATGCCGTCCAAGGTCTGGTCCCGATGCGCTTATGGGAATTGGGTGCAATAATGGGAAGAAAGGTTATTTGTTGATGTTCTTTTTTGAGATGTGAAGATAAACTTACTTTAGGGTAGAAGCTAAGCCCTAGGCTGGTGCCAGCTGGAAGCCAGGCTTCAGGACAGAGAGAAGTCACTCTGCACAGAGGAAAGGAGAAGAATTTGACTTAAGCATAGAATCCAGAGGCAGAAGGGAGGATCCCAGAAAGAGCTTGAGGAAGAAGCTGGAAAGGAGCCCAGGAGGTGACTGTGGAGTCGCCTATTGGAACTGCCACCTGCTCCTACACAGGTGTGAGGTTGTACCTGTGCCATCTCCAGGAGCAATCCGCAGTAAGCATTTTAGCTCTCACTCCAGCAAGTCCTTCTGATGCTCGAGTCACATGGTTGGCCTCTTGGACCCCAGCTGGCTTAGTTGGGGGCTTTCTGTGACAGCTCAGCTGTATTTCTGGTCCTGGCCATCTCAGAAGCCACAGCAGCACCCTTAACCTGCGTGGGACCTGAAAGAGCAGAGGAATTTATGCCACTGGAGCCAGGGGTTAACATCCTGTCATGAACAATTCCTGAAGACTACTCTGCGTTTTGTACAAATCTTGCTGCATGGAGCCTTGCTGTCTACAGCAGGGGCCTTGATAACAAGTACTTGATTTTAACTCCTTTTGTGACTCCTCCCCCTCCCTCACCTGGTTTCCCGAGATCATCTCCCAGATGAACTCCTTGCACTGAATTCTTGTCTTGATTTGCTTGGAGGAGAAATCAAACCTTAGACACTCACCATTGTGTTTGTGCGAAAGAGTCTTCACATCCTGATCAGGGCACAAGGTCTTACACTCAGCCCGACAAAGAGCAAACCAGAAACTGCTTACACAGAACATGAATGAGAAGACCCTGGTAGCTGAGGGACTCTGGGACTTGCTCTCAAAGATTGTGTTTTGGGGCTGAAGGTGTAGTTCAGTGGTAAAGCCAATGCTTAAGCATGCGCATGTAGGACCAATTTCCAGGACCTCCCCCTAAACATCCCTAACTTTGTTTCCTGCCTCCTTCACCCCCTTTTCTTTCATTCTCTTCACCTCCCTCACAGTATCCAGCTGCCTCACTTCCTTGTGCCTGTTAGTAATGGTACTAACACCAATAGTCCAGTTAAAAAATGGGCTAGAGTTTGAATAAACACTTCACAAAGGTAGACACACAAACTGGCAATAAGCATGAAAAAAAATTTCCCAATATTCAAAGTCATCAGGGAAAGGGAAATTGATATCACAAGTAGAAACCAGTATACATTCACTACCATGACTAAAATAAAAAAGAAAAATAGCATCAAATTCTGATGTGCTTATATAGAAATTTTTGGCAGGAATATAAAATGGTAAGCCACTTTGGAAGTCAATTTGGCAGTTTTATATGAAACTAAACAAGTGCTTGTGGTCCAGCAATTCCACTCAGAAATTGCTCCAAAAGAAATGAAAACACATGTCCACCAAAAGACTCATATGAGAATGCTCAGAGCAGCTTTTCTACTCTATAGGATTCAAATTTAGGTCTTTCTGGATTTAAAGCTTGTGTTTTCAATACTTGTGACATGCCAGTTTAAAAGAAAAAATGGACCACAATCCTTGCCTTGAAGCATCTTCATATAGGTGGCCCACAGACCTGTATTTATAAAAGAATGTGTTTTGTTCTGCTTCACTTAGCTCTAAATGTGTCAGATGGTGGGAGGACAGCAGGATAAGTATGAAGAATGACAGCCAAGGACATGAGACATCATCCATGAGCCACAGAGAGTGAGGGGCAGCCAGCAGCACACCTCAGTGAAGGAAGCCAAGGCAGCCCAAGAGGCGAAGGCCGGCTACTGGGCCCAGGGATGCTGGAGTCAGAATGGCCACAAGTCTACACACAGTGGGCAGAAAACTATGAGAATTCAAGACCAGACACAAACCAATCCAGTACATTAGTTCCAGGCCCCCTTTCTTTGTTGTTGTTGTTAGGTGCCGTCGAGTCAGTCTCCAACTCATAGCGACCCTCTGTACAACAGGGGAAACACTATTGTCAGTGCTTCTCTGCTGTTCATCGGGTTTTCAATGGCAGATTGATTTTTGGGAGGGGGTTGCCAGGTCCTTCTCCCACCCCTTTCTTTAGTCAATCTTAAATCCAAGGGAAGAAGTTGGGTCGGAAAAAGAACTAGGATTACAACCATAAAACCTAGATTTTTGTTGTTTGTTTTGCCTTGTTTTTAATAGAAATTGGTTTTTAGAGTTGTTTTATGTTTGCAACAAAATTGGACAGAAAGTACTGAGAGTTCCTTTGCCCCCAAATCAGCACAGGCTCCCCTGTCACCACATCCGCATCCCACCCATACTCGTTACAATTGAACCAACATTGACACATCATGACCACCCAGAGTCCACATTTCCCTTTAGGATTCTTGCTTGGTGTGGAACACTCTATGAGCCTTTAATGACACATATTCTCCACTACAGTATCATGCATAACAGTTTCACTCCCCTAAATATCTTCTGTGCCCTACCTATTCAGCCTTCCATCCCATTAACCCCTGAAAACCTCTGATATTTTTACTGTCCGCATAGTTTTGCCTTTTACAGAATGCCATGTAGCTGGGATTATACAGGATATGATGTTTTCATGACATACATTTTAAGTTTTGTTCATGATTTCATTGATTTCATTGTTTGATAGCTTTTTTTTTTTTTTTTTTTTTTTTTTTTTTTTTTTTTTTTTTTTTTTTTTTTTTTTTTTTTTTTTTTTTTTTGAGTGCTGAATAATACTCCGTCATCTGGATGTACCACAGCTTATACGTTCACCTACTGGAGGACCATCTGTTTGCTTCCAAGTCCTGGAAATTACAAATATGGCTGCTATAAACATCCATGTAAAGATTTTTGTGTGGACATAAATTTTTAAATCATTTGGGTAAACACGAAGGAACATAGTTGCTAGATCTAATGATAAAAGTATGTTTGTTGTTGTTGTTGTTAGGTGTCTTTGAGTTGGATCTGACTCACAGAGACCCCCATAGGGTTTTCCATGGCTGATTGTTTCAGGATTGCTTTGGGAGGGGGCTGCCATGTCCTTCTCCTGTCAGAGTATGTTTAATTTTCTTAAAAATAAAATAATACCAAGCCAAACAAAACAAAAACAAACAAACAAAAAACACCAAACTGTTTTCCAAAGTGGTTATTTCATTTGCCATTTCCATCACCAATGCTTGCTCCATGTCTTCCTCAGCCTTCATTCAGTGTTTTAGATTTTAACTCTTACAGTAGGTGTGTCTTGTTTTAATTTGCAATTACCTAAGGAAGTATGTTGAGCATCTTTTCTTTTATTCATTCATTCATTCAGTCAGTCAGTCATTCATTTTCATTTAGTTAGTGTTTTGTAGTGCTGGGGATTGAACCAGCACCCCGTGCATTTTAGGTGAGCACTCTACTACTACATCCCCAGCCCAAGTATCTCCTCCTCCTCTTCTTCTTCTTCTCCTCCTCCTCCTCCTCCTCCTCCTCCTCCTCCTCCTCCTCCTCCTCCTTCTTCTTCTTCTTCTTCTTCTTCTCCTTCTCCTTCTCCTTCTCCTTCTCCTTCTCCTTCTCCTTCTCCTTCTCCTTCTCCTTCTTCTTCTTCTTCTTCTTCTTCTTCTTCTTCTTCTTTTTAACAGTACTGAAGGGTTGAATCCAGAGCCTCATGCATGCTAGGCAAGTGCTCTATTACTGAGCTACACCCGAGGCTTTTATTTTATTTTATTTTTTTATTTTGAGACAAGATCTCACTAAGTCGCACAAGGTACCTCTGACCTCAAACTTGAGATACACCTGCTTCAGCCTCTGAGTGGCTGGGATTACAGGTGTGTGCCATGATGCCCAGTCCAAGCATCTTTTCATATGCTCACTTGCCATCTATAATTCTTTGGTGAAGTGTGTGTTCAGGTCTTTTACCCACTTTATGACTTTCTGTTCATTTTCTTATTATAGTTTTAAGACTCTCCCATGTGTTTTGGCTAACAGTCCTTTATTAGATGTGTATTTGCAAATATAGGAGAGGAGACCCCCAAAAACCCAGAAATGAATGTGAAAGCAATGATAATCTGTTTCTTTGATGTGACAGGGAATGTGCCCTAGGAATTTGTTCCTCCCGGGTCAAACAGTCAGCCAAATTCTTACTATCTGCAAGTTTTTGAGAAGGTTGCATTACAACTTGTGGAAGAAACTTTCATGTTGTGGCAAACAGGTGACCAGTTCTTCCACCACAACAACACATTTGCCCACACCATGCTGAGTGTGGAGCAGTTTTTGACCAAAAGTGGCATGAATCTTGTGCCCTCTCCATTCACCAGATCTCACCCTGTGCAACATTTTTTGTAACCCCAGATGATAGATAGTCCTCAGAGGCAAACATTTTGCCTGTGTGGAAAAGGTGGAATAAGAAAACAACAGAAGCAATAAAAGGCATCAAAATCAACAAGTTCAAATGTGGAAAGAAGTCTCAATAGGTGTATTGCATCAAACAATAGGGGACTTTGTAGGTTATTGAAGTTTGAACATGTAACAATAAATACAAGATTCTTTAATAAATAAATTCTGTGTTTGAGAGTGTCAATGCTCATATTCTCTCCTTCTGTAGCTTGTCTTTTCACCCTTTTGATAGTATCCTTCACAGAAAGTAAGTTTTGAGTTTTAATAAAGTCCAGCTTATCAAGTATTTCAAGAACCATTCCTTTCATACAGTACCTAAAAAGTCACCATTGTTTCCAAGGCCCTATAGATTTTCCCTATAAGGTCTAGTTCTGAAGACCAGTTTTTCAATGTACTCAGTATTCAATAGCACTGAAACTCCCTATTGTATAATAATGTATGCACATGAGGTTTTAGTAAGACTATGAGGAGTCTCTGTCCATTAAAGAAATTAAAATCATTGATATTTATAGTCTTCAATGATACTGGGAATATTACTATGGAAACAAGCAAAAAGCAGAAACTAACATGAAGGGCCTGCAGCCGTAACCCTGTGGCATCTGATCCATCAGATCTCAGAAACTAAGCAGGGTCAGGCCTGGTTAGTACTTGGATGGGAGACTGCCTGGGAACACCAAGTGCTGTGGGCTTGGGAGACGGACCCAGCAACCCACTCCCAAAAATCAATCTGCCATTGAAAACCCTATGAATAGGAGAGAACCACTGACAATAGTGTTTAGCCTGTTGTACACAGGGTCGCTACCGACTCAACGACACCTAACAACAACAACAACAACAACAACAACATGAAGGAGATTCAACACTAAAATTCATTCCACTTAAACTATTTTCAGTGTTGGATGAGAAAAGTCTAGCTGAAGCTACTTTAGGTCATGCAAACAGGGACAATTGTCCTGGCCAGCTATGGACCCTTGGCAATAAATTACCATGTTTTCTCTTGCCTCAGTTTCCTCTCCTATGATATGGATGACAGGTTGTAGAACCTGGGATTGTATTTCATGAGTTAATGCATAGGAGCAGTCTTGGCATGGAGTAAAGGGTCCTAAGAAGTGAAATGTAAACTACTTCATGGGACCTACTGCCATGATCTGTCTTATTTGTGTGTCTCATTAATTTGATCGGGAACTGATGTGTCTCTGAACTGGAACAAAGATTTTAAGACCCATTATCGTGCATGACCAGGAAGATTTCAAGATTTTATTTTCTTTCTGAAGCTTAATAAAAACTGACAGACTGTAAAGGGTAATTTCTGCATTCTGTGTCAGTTCCAAGGAGTACACCAACCACACCTCCTGACATCCTCCTGACCTTTTGTTCCCTACAATTCTTCAGGTCCCCACCAAAGGAAGTTTACGCTCCAGCTCAAGCCCCATCTCTCCTCTTTGTTTTATCCTCCAAAGTCAAATAAAAGTTTTCAACTTTTTTGTTGTTCCTGTTGTTTTTGAGATACTTGAGGATTGAACCTAGACCCTTGCCCTACTTTGCAAGCATTCTACCACTGGGCTGTACCCCCAGCCCATTTGTAATTTTTTTATTTTGAATCGGGGTCTAAGTTGTACAAGCTGCTTCTGGCCTCAAACTCAATATCGTCCTACTTTAGCCTCTTCAGTAGCTGGGATTACAGGCATGCACCACAGTGCCCGAGTTAAATTGCCAACTTCCATGCTCCTTTCAAAACAGTGTACAATATTTATGAGAAAGAAAGAGGGAGATCAAGAAAAAGAGAAAGAGGGGAGGAAGGGAAAGAGAGAGAAAGGAGGAAGGCATGTGGTTCTTGCCTCTGAGAAGTAGCTGGTGGGCAGAACCACCAGAGAGTCCATCAAGAAGTGTAAAACTTCTGGAAAGGGGATGAACGAGAGATGACTCTGAATTTGGTGGGGTTAGTTGTATCCCTATGCCTGCAGCCATAGCCCTGTGGCATCCAATCCCGTCAGATCTTGGAAGCTAAGCAGGGTCAGGCCTGGTTAGTACCTGGATGGGAGACCTCCTGGGAACACCAGATACTGCAGGCTTGGGAGAAGGAACTGGCAACCCCCTCCCAAAAATCAATCTGCCATTGAAAACCCTATGAACAGCAGAGAGCACTGACAATAGTGTTTCCCCTGTTGTACAGAGGGTCGCTATGAGTCGGATACCGACTCGACGGCACCTGACAACAAAGAACAATTTGTATCCCCAAGATGCATGTAATATTTAGATATCAGGTGGCTTCTGAACTGGTCAGATGGGAAAGCAACTTTTAGTTTAGTCCTGGAAAAAACCTTTTGGTAATAGTGAGAGCTTGGACAAATTGTAAATGACAGCCAGCAGTGGGGATGAGAACCTCCTTTCATCTGATAGTGAAAATTCTTTGGAAACTGAACAACAACAATAAAAACTCCTCTTTTTTTTTCAAAATTAAAAACGCTAAAGACAATTAGATTTTTAAAAAAATGGAATCTTAAACATCTCCTAATCTACTTTAAAATTCACATCTTTGGTGTTAAGTCCAATGTCAAATCTAGTATTCAAGTTTAATATTGCATTTAGTATGGAAATAAGTGTGATTGATGTTTTTGCACGAAGAAGCTATGAAAATTTCCAAAAGCCCATTATTCTTTTTTTATTATTAGAAGAGTAATTAGATGAGTTGCTGTTGTTCAGTGCTGTCAAGTCGAGTCCAACTCATGGCAGCCTTCATAGGGTTTTCATCACACCCAGGTCCTCAGTGAGTGCAGATCAGGTGCTTTACCAACTGAGCTAAACCCCAGCCTAATTAGATGAATAGGAGTTGGCAAATGAAAATAGGAGGATCCCTATATTTTGAAATTCAAATTTAATGAGTGTTTCTGTATTATACTGGATAACCCTAAGTAGAAGAAAATTTGAAAAATAAAGAAACCTTTAAAATATTAACTTATTTTATTTTTATTTACTTATTTATTTTTTGCAGTACTTGGGGTTGAACTCAGGGCCTTGCACATTCTTTGCAAGTGATCTACTACTGGGCTGCACCTCCCAGCCCCTGTCTTATTTTTCTTTTTATTTTGAGATAGGTTCCACTAAGTTATGCAGGCTGTCTCTGGCCTTGAACCTGCGATCCTCCTGCCCCCACCTCCCAAGTCACTGGGATTATAGACATGAGCCACTGTACCCAGCAAGAAACCTTTAAAAAATTAAAATGCTGACTATCACACAGAACCTGGCTGGACAGGGGCTGGAATCAGGTTCATTGATATCAGGAGATGAATGTTTGAAGCAGATGCAGAGGTACTGGATCCTGATTCTGCAGATCAAAGAGATCCAGATAGAACCATAGAAAATAGTTTTAATATTGACAAGAAATAAAGATTTAATACCTATAACTAACATAAACTACTTAAAGTTTGTAAGGAAATACCAGTGGCCCATTAGAAATATGAGGAAAGGGCACGGGAGTAAATCACAAAAGATTAAGTCCACATGGCTAAGACACATGAAAAAATGGGCAAATGCAGAAGAGTAATTAAGATGTTACCATTGCTATTAGGATGACACCACCTGCAGCTGTAGCCCTGTGGCATCCGATCCCGTCAGATCTCGGAAGCTAAGCATGGTCGGGCCTGGTTAGTACCTGGATGGGAGACCGCCTTGGAACACCAAGTGCTGTAGGCTTGGGAGAAGGACCTGGCAACCCCCTCCCAAAAATCAATCTGCCATTGAAAACCCTATGAACAGCAGAGAAGCACTGACAATAGTGTTTCCCCTGTTGTACAGAGGGTCGCCATGAGTCGGATACCGACTCGACAGCACCTGACAACAACAACAACAATAACATTAGGATGGCACTTGGAAATGGTCAGCTGGAAAAGGGAGAGCATTTTTCCATTAAAAATGGCTTTCAATGTGACTATGAGAATGTGTCCTGGCTCTGAAAATGTTATCCAAAGGATTATTTGAGAAGAATAAAGAGGGGTGTGCTGTTCCACAACTGACTGCTGTACTGTGATTCAGTTGTGACTCTAATCACTTGTAGTCAGCAAAGATCCCACAAGGAAAGGTCTTAGTCCTCCACATGATTGCCTACTTCAGGCTCCTGACACAAGTTCAGGAGGTTCCCAAGCCACTCACACTTCCTGCTGACTGACTGAAAACACAGGGATTTGCACAAACCCCCTCTGGTCTGATAATTCACTAGACTAACCCACAGAACTCAAGGATGTCCTATATGTATGATTCCATTTTTATTATAGATGATGCAACTTGGCAATAGGCATGTGAAAAGATATACAGTATACCCAATGCCAAGTTTCCATACCCTCTCCTGAAATCAGAACCCATCCCCTACCAGCACAGTGATGTCCTTATTAACCAGGAAGCTTCAGTGGGCTTCAGTGCCCAGTGATTTTATTGGGATTGCATTACAAAGGCAAAATGAAAAAAAGAAAAAAGATTAAAGTATTGCTCACTTAACAACTCAATGTTCAGTGCCTCTGAAGTCAGGCAACTAGAAGTCCCAACTTCCTCATTCATGCTTGTTCTTTCTGTTGAATTAGTGTCCAATTTGAAGCTATCTGGGGACCCTCCAAGTGTCACCTCATTAGTGAAAACCAAGTGTGATTCAAGGGGCTCAAAAATAACAAAGATAACACTAATCACTGAGAAAGTTCCAAGAGTTTTATAAGTTCTATGCCAAGAACATGGAACAAAAACCAGATAAATTATTATACAACAAGGAGGGAGGGAAGAGAAAATAAAATAGTAAGCATTTGAAAAGGTAAAGCACTGTAGATCAATATTTTACAAATGTTGGATGATGACAAATTCATGAGTAGAAAATATAATTTGCTTCATTGGGAAAGAATATTGCTAGAATAGAATAGACAGAATTGGATAAATAAGAGCATGTCATGTGTAGAAAAGATGTTATTTTGTAAGCTTTTCAATAGAAAGAAAGATAGATAGATAATAGTGTCACTTGGATATATATATACACAGGCATTGCTATGGTTTGAATATGATTTATCACCTCTAAAACTCGTGTTGAAATTTAATCCCCATCAAGAGATAATAGGGTGATTCTTAAAGACTTTGCTCTAGTGGATGGATTAATCCATGCATGCAATTAATGGGTTAATGGGCTAATGAGTGATCTTGCTCTCACTCATTGGCAAGTCTCTTTTGAGCTGTCTTCTGCCATATGATACTACCTTAGGACTCTGCCAGCAAGAAGGCCCATACAAGATGTGTCCCCTCAATCCTGGATCAGAATGATGAGCCCAAACAGGCTTTTTTTCTTTATAACTTACATAGCTTGTAGTACTGTCATTGTTGTTAGGTGCCATCTGTTGTTAGTTCTGACTCATGGAGACCCTACACATAACAGAATGAAACACTACCCAATACATACCATGCCAGGCACTGTCAGTACTTCTCTGCTATTGATAGGGTTTTCAGTGGTGAATTGTTTTGGGAGTGGATTGCTAGGTCCTTCTCCCTAGCCTGCAGCACCTGGTATTCCCAGCCAGTCTCTTATCCAAGGACTAACCAGGCAGACCCTGCTGAGCTTCCCAGAAGAGGCAGGATCAGATGACCTGGTGCTCTGGCTACAGGTTACTCAGTCATTAGCAATAGAAAAAGAACTAATACAGATACATAAACATAAACATAAACATATGATAACAGGTTGGCAACATAAAATGGATTTTTAATGTGGTGTAGAGTAAAAATATTTAAGGTCAGTGTCCCAAGTGGACAGAAAACATTTGTAGATAGTTTTAGACCTCACTTGAGTTGTAGTATCAGTTTTTCATATTTCATTTTGAGTATCAGTTACTATTAGGACTTCAGTAAATGCTTTAAGTAATATACAAGTTATTTGAAAATAACCCAGCTCATATGATGAATTGTGTTTACTTCTTTTGTTAAAGCAAATACTACACAGAACTTATGTTAATTTTTTTATTCTGCTGCCCAATGACCTAGATAAAGTTATAAATTCACCTTGCTCTATAGAAATGTGATCACTAAATCATCAGAATAACAATCTTTTAGCTAGGGATTCTTCCAGGGAAGAGTTCCAACTGAATTTATGGTGCAGAGTTCCTAAATTTATTGGGTCCCTTACACAATTGCTTGTTCTAGGGGAACATTAATTCAAAAATTCATACAGATATTTACTGTGTCAGTCCATGCTGGGCAGTAGAGATACAGGAGTGAAACAGTAGATATAAAATCTGCCCGATGCAAGTTTTATAATCAGAGGCACCAAACCTGACAGGAGCAGTAAGAGAGGCCACCCCAAGGAAGTAGTGGGCCCCAAGCCATGAGAGAGCCAAAGTAGCTGAAAGAACTGCTGAAAGAGTTGGAGGAGAGATAACAAAATAAAAGGTGGGAGGAGGTGAGGACTGAGGGACAGGGAAGGGCCAGGTTTTGAAGAATTTAGAAGCCACATTACATATTCTAGACATTACTTAAAGAACAGTTCATTTGGAATGATCACATTTTTCTGTTTTCTAAATAGCTAGAAATAGTACTGTTTGGTGTTGTGGTTAGGTGCCCTTGAGTCAGGTCTGACTTACAGAGACCCTCAAAGGATTTTCAGTGGCTGATTGTTTTGGAATTGCTTCAAGAGTGGATTGCCACATCTTTCTCCTGTTTTTGTGGTGCTGGGGATCAAACCCAAGTCCTCAGAGAGTGCAGAGCAGTGCTCTACTGAGCTTAAACCCCAGCCCAGTACTGATTAGAAATAGCTATTTTCTACTAGCACTGTAGGGCATGGTATGTTGTTAAGTGCCATGGAGTAGGGTCCAACTCATAGCCACTCTGTGTACAATGGAACAAAACACTCCTGATACTGTGCCATGCCCTATACTTTGTCAGTGCTTCTCTGCTATTCATAGGGTTTTTGATGGCTGATTGTTTCAGGAATGAGCTGCCAAGTCCTTCTCCCATTTTATGTGGTGCTGTGGTGATCAAACTCAGAGAGCTCAGAGCAACACTCTACCAACTGAGCTAAACCTCAGCCAAGGTATAAGATTCTGCAAAACTGCTATTGATATGGAGTTTTTCATGCATAAACACTCTAGCAGAAAATGGGCAAGCTAACTTTCAGAAGTCAGTGCTCCAGAGAAAGTGTTGAGAGTATTGGAGAGAGAATTGGAGGACACCCACAGACTGATTGGCAATTCTAGAAGTAATATCCAAGAAGAACATTTAAATCTGGATATGGACAAAGAAGAGAAGAGAAGAAGAGGAAAGAGAAATGAATTACAGTTTAAAAGCTGTAGCAATGGTCACTCTTTGTTTCAGAATTTGATGTTTATCTTTTCAGTTGCCATCTATGAAGTATATATCTCAAAATTCAGCTCCATTTTTTTTCATGTTGGCACAATATTACACTTAACACATGGCTGGTTCAGCTAATTCAGGCCGAGGAAATGTTAATTTAAACTGTCCTTTTTTCACATCAATTTTGCTTCAGCAACCATAATAATAGTATTTTTTTTTAAAAAAAAAGACCAATGTGTGGAACTGAATCATTTCTTAACACTATAAAAATAGAATCTAGTACTTAGAGGCAAGAATAGTAGGCCTCCACACTTTGTTTAAAATTAAATTCTATTTTTAAAATCTAAGAGGTTCATTTGCATTTTTTGCTTTCTTAAACAGTTTTTGTTGAATATTCAGATTAAAAATAAACTTTGAATTCTGTTGCCTGTGTATTGTTATTTAGGTTATTCATGTTCATATTCACTTTTTTATTTTTAAAATAGCTTCTTATTGCCATTTTGCCTTCACTTCAAAGGCTAGAAATAATTTTACTCCTAGACTTTTACTCCTTAAAAATGTTATGCCATAGGTAGACTCCATTACTGAATTATTTGGGGCTCTTTTAATTGGAAATGATAGAAACTCATCTCATATTAATTTAAATGAAGAGGGAGAATTTTATTGGCTCACATGCCTAAACTAGGTAGTGTTAGGGATGATGAGAATTAAAGACAATCTTTCAGAGAGTTATTGCTCCCTCTTTTTTCTGATTCTCTCAGCAAGTTACATTCCTTCTCTGCAAAGGCAGATAGATTTCTTTACATGGCAAAAGCTGTGGCTCTCTGCCCCTTGCAGCACACATCAGAACTCTGCACCAGAGTAGTGTGAAGAAACTTTTCGTTATCCAACAAAGCTACTTATTTTTCATCCTTTCTTTATAGATACATAGCTAGGCCACATCTCTCAGATTCCTTTGAGTTCTGAGTGGGCCTATGTGACTATGTTCTCACAAATTCAATATTTGTCATTTTGGGGGCTAAGCTTTGAACTGCTTCCTTGATATTCCTTCTTTCTCCTGGGACTCAAAGTAAACCTCAACCATTCAGATGGTGACCATCCATAAGGGAAGTGTAGACTCACACCAGGAGAAAGGCAAGCAAGAATGCAAGTTCGAGGCCAGAGGCAGCCTGCACAATTTAGGGAGACCGTATCTCAGAATAAAAAATACAAAGGGGATTGGAGGTGCAGCTTAGTGGTACAGCGCATGCCTAGCATGTGTGAGGGCTGGATTCAAACTTCCAGTACTGTTAAAAAAAAAAAAACAACTCTGTTAAGAGAAACACAATAGCTTTCTTATGGTATTTTTCTGATATGTTATTATCTTTCATTTACTTTTAACTTTTGTACCCAATATGTTTACATGAGTCCTTTGTAAAGAACGTGCATCTGTCAAGAATTTTTAACTCTCATATTTAGTTCACTCACTTTTTTATAACAACCAGTGTATATTTCTGTTTCTATCATCCATATGCATTATTCCAATCTGTTCTCGCTTTTTCTATGCCTTATTTTAATCACCCAAAAGATAAGGATAAGTGTGTTCTCTCATTCCTTGGCCTATCCCTTACTCCTGATACTAATCAGATTAATACAAATCAAACTTCAGGTGGTCACGACAATCTGTAAAGACCACAAACCCTATAAAAATTTTGATCATTTTCTTCACAGTATTTCTTGCAGCATCTCCTAGATTAGTCTATCTTATTTAAATGCTTCACATAAAACTCTTTTCAATTAGGAGTTTTGCATGGAAATGTGTCCAAAGCCCCCAGTACATAAAACTGTTTTCTCATGTCCCCATATTTAAATGTTATTTGGATATAAAACTCCATGTTTTAGGTTTTTTCCTTCAGTACCTTTAAAATGCTATCCTATTCTCTACAGTAATCTGATTTTTGTTCTTTTGTATTCTTCCCTTCATACTCGCACGCGCGCGCGCGCGCGCGCGCGCGCACACACACACACACACACACACTTGGCTTTTAGAATTCTCTTTTTCTTTTATTAAATTTAAAAAAATAGATGTTTTTCCTTATCTTTCCTTGTTAGTACTTGGCCTTTTCCAAGTAAAGTCTGTTTTTTTTACATTAATTTTGTGAAATGTGTCTCAATTATTCTTTCAAATCCTTCTTTAAATATTTCCTCCTGCTTATTTTCATTTTTTCCCCTTTTCCTGGAATATCTAGTGTCTACAAGTGATACTTCTATTAGCCATAACTTTTCTTATGTCCCACAAATTTTCTTTTATATTTTTTAAACATTTACCCTTTGCTAGCTTCTGGGAGATTTTGTGAATATAATCTTCCAGTTTGCTAATTGATTCCTCAGCTATATTCATCCTGTTTCTCTTTACAGTGTTGTGTGTTTTATTAAAATATAATTGTTGAAGGCTGGGGGTATAGCTCAGTGGTAAAGTGCTTGCAAAATATGTGCAAGGCCCTGGAACCTCCCAGTATGGAAAAAAAAAGTTGATAAAATTTGCCAGGTGTGGTAATACACACATGTAATCCCAGTGACTTGGGAGGCAGAGACAAGAGGATCATGAGTTCAAGGCCAGAGGCAGCCTGTGTCATTTAGTGAGACCCTGACTCAACATGAAACATTTTAAAAGGGGGCTGAGGGTGCAGACCAGTGGCAAAGCACTTGCAAACTATGTGAAGGGCCTGGGTTCAGCCTGCAGTACTGCAAGAACGAAGCAAACCAACTAACCTATGGAAATATCAAATACTTCTGCATGGTTTTCATTTTGGTTTTCTTGTTCTTATTGTCAGTACCTTCCCTTATGTCATTTTTGGTGCTGACCAGGCTACATTTAAATTTCTCACCCATCTGTTTTACGAGTTCCCCTTCTTCTGGGAAATATAACATGCACATTTTTATTTTGAAAGGCTCCTGGAATATTTTATTTGGGTTGGTGAGCTCCTTTTGGCCCTGAATGGATAGGCCATAAATTAGGCAAGACCCAGAGACCAGAAGCTCAATGCGCTCAGAGGATGAGCAGATGGGTTCTTGGTTGGGAGGCCCCAACTGTTAACCCATCAGTCACTGGACTCTCGCCTCTGAGCCTTCCCAGCTCCCAGGGTCTTCACCCTTACTGCCCTTTCCCCCACTGCACTGATCCAGGCAGTGTTAGCAGTGCAACACTCCTGAGATTATAATCTTCCACCCGCAGGGCAGGTGCGGAGGTTGGAGGAACAGGGTGGGAATATAGTGCTCCAAATCAGCCTCCACTGGTTTTTCTCAGCTCTTCTTGAGCACAGGACTTCTGCCCTACCGATTGTCCTCCAAAGGACCTTTAAGGGACATCTCTGAGTCTCTTCAAGTGTGCAGTCCGGTTCTGCCTAGGCCAAGACAATAGCAGGAAAAGAAAAAGCAAGACTCTGCAGCTTCCTTCCTTGAGCCACAGCAGCACCACTACCTCCTCAGGACTGACAAGGTCAACTACCCACCCACCTGGGGTCTGTGTTTCCCTCCTGTCCTCCCTCCCTGGCTGCTTTCCTGTGGGAGACAGAGAAATCAGTGTGATGATGGGAACTGGAAACTGTTCATCCTAGTTACTTAGCACAGGCACATCAAAGGCTTTTTTTTCTTTCTTTTTTACACCCAGTACCACCTAACACTCCCCCTGCAGCTGACTGGTGCTAACAGAAGAGGACATGTCAGGCAGGGGAGAGGAGGCCTCCAATTCTTTGGAGGGGTTCTCAGCAGGAAGGGGAACGACACTCTTTAGTTATGAGAACAAACTCCAAGGAGCTATTTGGGAAAGGTGTTGAGCACACACTGGAAAAGGATCAGTGTTTGCCCAGTAAGACTTTAAAAGCTTATCATTATGTTGACACATTCAACTTTCTTTCTCTAACCACTTACCAGGTGCTCTGCCTGGTTTCAAAAGCATTTTTTTTTTAAAAAACAACACAGATTTCCAGAGGCATTTGTCACTACAGATCTTCCTTTTCAGGGAAGCTTAGGTGTTGTCAGGTTAGGAATGGCAATGGAAGGCCTGGCCAAGGATGAAGTGTAAGAGAAGCCCCAGAGTAGAAAGTTGAGAGGGCTGGTGCTGTGGGCAGCAGTCAGAGAGGTGGAAATAAAACCAAAGCTGGAGGAGGTGAGAAGCTAGGCCCTCTTTTAAGAAGCAAAGGATTTCCACAAGTATCTAATGCCCTAAGCAGGTTTAGTGAAAATAGGAATGAAGTGTTCTTGATTTTAGGAACAGGAAGTTGTGGAATTCAGAGCATGGGAAGTAGATAGCAAAACTAAATTTCAGCTGAATTGTTAGTGAAGGAGGCAGCAAGTGTGGGCAACTGTTCCAAGAACTTTGGTTATTAAGTGGATGAGACAGGAGGGAAATAGGAAAAGTCTCTGTGTATTAAAGAACAGAGCACATTCAAATGGCTAAGTCAACCATTCTCAACCATGCCCCCATCAAAAAAAAAAAAAAAAGCCATTGGTGAAGCTTAAACAACAACAACAACAACGACGATGATGACAACAACGATGAAAACAACAACAAAAACAAAAGCAAATGGCCAGACCCTGCCCACGGACATTCTGGTCTAATTGGTCTGGAGTGAGGCCCAGGCATTGGTGCTTTTTTGAAAGCTCCCTAGGTGATTCTTAACACACAGCCAGATGTGGAGCCACTGGTCTGAAGGAAAGAGGGAGACAGAGAAGACAGGAAGGGAAAAATGCTAATCACTGGAATAAATGGGCTAAAGGAGGGGCAGAAGACTTGGTCTTACTGAGAAAGGAGACAGGGAGGAAAAGATGAGTTCAGAATTAGGTGGGTTTGTGACTGAGATAAAGACGGAAACAGAAGAGTTCTTGCCCATTAGCCTGCATTTTTTCTGTAAAGAAGAAAGAACAGCCATCTGCTAAGGGAGAAGTTGGAAAGGTGGTTCAGGAGGGCCAGGAAGTGTTGGAACCTGAAACAGTTTCTGACATTGCTGATGTCCCACTGAGGTCGTGCTGGACCCCCTTCTAGGTGGTGATACCCCAGGGTTGAGCACACTGGCACTGGGGACGCCTGCAGGCTTGGGGGCTCAGGACTGGGTGGCAGGGGATATGAAAGAGAACAGCAGCCTGTGGGGGTCTGGGCAAAACAGAAAAGCAAGTGAGCAGAGAACTGCGCTGGTGGGAAGAGCCAGGAAGTTCGAGAGATCAAAGGTCAATGAGGTGGAAAAAATAATGTAGCAAGAGAAACTAAGTGGGAAAAGAAAAGATTAGTAGGTCACCATCTGGGAGTAGGTGTTGGAATTTGAGTCTTCAGATGTGCACAGAGCTGGATGATGACCAGTTCTGGACACAGCCAAGAGTGTGTGTGGCTGAGGCAAATAGGAAAAATAAGAAAAAAGAAGAAGAAGAAGAAGAAGAAGAAGAAGAAGAAGAAGAAGAAGAAGAAGGAGGGGGAGGGGGAGGAGGAGGAATAAGAATATCCATTCACTTCCCCAAATATTTTAATCAAGTTTTCCTTATATAGAGAGTATGTTGTTAATTGTTGTCGAGTCTGGTCCGACTCATAGCGACCCTCCTAGGGTTTTCAACAGCTGATTGTTTTGGGATTTCTGCGGAAGTGGACTGCCACATCCTTCTCCCATACAGAGAGTAAAGTAATAGATGTAAAACATAGTACACATACATGTTATTGTTAGTTTCCATCAACTATGGGTCCAACTCATAGCTACCCTCACGCACGCTTGTCGTTTGTCTAGCCTTCCCACGATGCCTTTGCAAACATAGGGAAGATGAAAAGGAATGCTCCAGCCAGCCGGGTGTGGTGGCCCACACCCGTAATCCCAGCGGCCTGGGAGGCAGAGGCAAGAGGAGGATCGCAAGTTCCAGACCAGACGCAATCTGCGTAATTTAGTGAGACTCTGTCTCAAAAAGTAAAAAATTAAGATGGGCGCGCAGCTCAATGTTCCAGCACTTGCAAAGCATGCAAGCACTAGGCCCTGGGTTCAATCCCCAGTACCAAAAAGAAAAAAAAAAGGAAAGCTCCACATGTGTATATATGTTGTTAGGTGCTTTCAAGTCAAACCCAAATCATAGCAACCCTATGTACAGCCTAACCAAACACTATCCAACACTGTGCCATGCACACAGTCTTTGTACATTTGAGCTCATTATTGCAGCCACTATGTTTCTTTTTATTTTGAATCATGCCATATCACTCCCAGGGGCTTTACTTCAGTCTTGTCACTAAGGTCGACTCTACTTGGAGGAGTCAACTCTTTCCTACTGATCTTTTGAAAGCCCTCCATCCTGGACGGACTTATTTTCTGGCACTATATTTCAGAGTGCTCCTCTGCCATTCATAGAGTTGTCAATGGCTAATTGTTTTGGGAGTGGGCTGCCCAATCCTTCTCCCTAATTTTTCTTGGTCTGGAAGCTCAGCTGAAACCTATCTACCATGGATAGCTCTGCTGGCATCTGAGACACCAGTGGCATAACTTGCAGCAGCACAGCAATGTGCAAGCTCCTACAGCATGACAAGCTGTCTGACACATGGGGCATAAGAAAAATTTGCTGAACACAAACCAAAATGTGAGCAGTGAAATAATAGTTATATTTTTCTTCTTCTAAATATTGTATAATGATCAAATAATTATTTCTATAATCACAAAAGGCATATGAAATGAAAATGGCTTAGCCAAAATGAACTTTGCTCTCTCAGGATATCTTAGTCTTTAAGGAAGTAATATTATGAACTGTGGAACATAATGCAATATGTTAGTATAGAGTACCTAAGGCAAACAGTAATTCTAATGAGTCATTTTGTTTCCGGTTCATTTTGTCTGTGCAATAGCAATCAAGCCTAATTATTTAAATGTATAAATATTTACTCTCAAGACAAGTTCCTGATGCTGATAATGTTGACTTACTGAGTGCCAAGTTAATACTGATATATTCCAAGACTTCCTCTTCTAAGGATTATGAATCCTATTGAGAGAGAAAAAGAAGGCTGGCAAAGAAAACCTGTAACTTTCCAATTTTAAAATGTAATTTAAATGTACATTTACATTTCCTATTCCCCTTTTCAATCTTATTTTTTTCATAGCATTTACTAACATACTACCTATACCACTACCATATGTGAAATACATATATATTCATGTATCTTTGATATAGATTAAATTCAAAATTCTTAGTTCCTTGGTCATAAATATTGCTATATTTTAAAGCTCACAAAATAATTCTTATGAGCAACTATTATTCAATAAAACCAACACAGTTAATTAAAAGCAGAATTTTTGCAGGCTTGCTCCTTTGTTCCATGAATAGGAAAACATTCCCTGGGCTGCTGGCATTCCTATGCTTTGATGCCCAGCCATTCTGAACAACCAGGCACTCAGTTTCTGCCTCATGACCCATTGGTGAACCCTGAAGCATATCCTCAGGGTCTGCCCTTCTGTCTCTGTCTTCTTTGGGACATTTTACTAACAAACCAACTAAAAATGAGAGAAATAAACCCCTAAGTTCCTTCTAAATATAATTAAATACAGAGAAAATCATGTTTATAGGCACTTCAAAAAGACAAAATGAAACAAACACCTTCCATGGAATTGAGGTACAGAATTACTCCATCATTTTACATTTCTCTGGGCTAAATGCACAAGAGAGCAATTGCTAGTCTATTTGGTGGATTGATTTTTTTTTTATCATTATTTCTCTCTCTCTACCTCATAATTTTCTTTGCTACTTTTAAAGTAATTTGATAGCACTTCTTCTGACTAATGTTTGCATGAACAATCTTTTTCTATTATTTTTACATTCAGCCTACCTATATTGTTGTATTTGAATTGAATTTCTTATAGATAGCACATAGTTCTGTCACATTTTAAAACTTTAAAATAAATTAATAGGTAATTTTTTATTCCCCTTTATTTATAAATGTTGATAGGGTGCAGAGTAATAAGGCTTTTGCTATTTCCACTATGCAACTATTATATTGCTTTTGGTTACATGTTCCTCAACTTATACATTTTTAAGAGCAGTTTAACTTCCTTCTACCATCCCTGTCCTAACTTCTCCCCCTCCTCATGATTTTTCCAGCGATTAACATCTTGCATTAGTACAGAACATCTGTTATAATTTACAAACCAATATTGATACATTATCATTAATTAAAGTCCATTATTTACATTAGAGTTCACTCTTCATGTTGTGTAGTTTATTGACTTTGGTAAATGCATCACGTCATTTATATATCATTACAAGGTCATGCAGAATATTTTACTGTCCTAAAAACCTCCTGTATCCTACATATTCATCATTCTATCTCCACCCTAAACCCTTGGCAATCACTGAAATTTTTGCTATTTGTAAGGAAATAATAATCCACTGAGCTGTAAAATGAGGGTTACTGTGACTAGGACCTGACTTGATGGCACCTAACAACATATAAAATTAATTGAAGTTAACTAAAAAATAACTCAAGTGGGATCAAATTTCAATAAGAAAAGGGAATACAGCAAATGATCAATTCTTACTGAATTAATAAAAAAGTGCCATTCTATTTAAAGCTCATTTTAAATCCAATATAAGTACTTTTGTTGAATGATTATCTTTCCTACCATGAATTAATATTTTTCTATAACTGTTAGTAGTTTCTTATGCCAAATTACAGATAAGTAATAAGCATTCCAAATATGAAAATAAGAGTATAATCTTTGGTCCCTAACCTGTCAATATTTACAGTAGCTCTATCTCAGGAAAAGGTAAGTTTGCTACATAATTTAAGTTTTTAGTCCCTGCTAATATTTTATACAAGTGAAAGTAAAATACATATTTCATTGTTCGAAACAGGCAATGATAGTAAAATATTATTGGTTCATCTCGAAAGTGGTTGAAACTTTAATAGAAAGAGAAAACTTCAGGAATGATAAAATGTATTTGCTTGTATAATACAAAGAAAAAGTTACTCAGAAAAGTATGTAAATTCTACCCATAGGTCTCAGCCACTCTGATTTTTCACTTTATTAACAGTATGTGACATCTGCTCTGAAACTGCTTTGTCTCCCAGCTCAATTCTCCCTATGCCTTCCTCTTCCCAGTGGCTCACAGAAACCAGCCCATCAAGATGTACATCAGCTTGTTGGAGGGATCCAAGGCTGACAGGCCACATCCTGTACCTCCAAGGGCCAGGGAAGCTGCAAGTGGCTCCAGGACAAGAAATGGGACTGATTTGGCTGAGTTCACTGTGCTGTTCCACAAACTCTCCCTGCCACTTTCTGCACCAGCTTTTCCTAAACATCTGATTAGACAGCACACGTATTGTCCAGCTCCCAAGTCATCATTTATTCAATAAATATTTATTGAGTATCTAATATGTTCTGTCTATGTTTTAAGTCTTGGGAGGACAGTGAGTGAAACAGATTCTTTGCTATCATGGACAATGATTCAGCATCTATTCCCATGGTAAGAGATAGATAATAAATAAATACTCAAGTAGAAAGATATAGATATACAGTATGCTGTTGTTAGGTACCATGGAGTTGGTGTCCAGCTCATAGCGACCCTATGTACAACAGGCAAAACAGTATTGTTACTGCTTCTTTGCTATTGATAGGGTTTTCAATGAGTGATTGTTTTTTGGGAGTGGGTTGCTAGGTCTTTCTGCCAAGCCTACAGCACCTGGTGTTCCCAGGTGGTCTCCCATCCAAGCACTAACCAGGCCCAACCTTGCTTAGCTTCTGAGATCTGATGGGATCGGACACCCGAGTGGTATGGCTGCAGGCAGCTATACAGTATAAAGCTCTGGTAATAGGCACCAGGGGAAAAGTAAATCTAGGTAAGAAGGGAGAGATTGAAATGATGACAAGGTCAGAGATGTGTCAGGGAGGCCTCTTTGTGCTGGTGACCTCTGAGTAGAGAATTAAAGAAGAGGAGAAAGGACAGAGAGAGAGGGGGAGGGGGGAGAGAGAGAGAGAGAGAGAGACAGACAGAGAGAGAGAGAGAGAGAGAGAGAGACAGGAAGAGAGAGGGGGAGAGAGAGAGAGAGAGAGAGAGATCTTATGGATATGTGGGAAAATCCTAGGCAAGTACAAAAGCCCTGAGGTGGAAGCATATTTATCTTTTTCGAGAAGGTCATAAGCCAACATGGCTAACCCATAGTGAACAAGACTGGGAGGATAAGGATCAGAGGATAGTCAGAATGGAGGACAGGAAGTCATGCATGGATTTAAAAGCCGTGAATAGAACTTTTTCTCAAATAGCGCTTTCTTTCTTTTTTTAAATTTTTAATTTTTTTGTGGTACTTGGGTTAAACCCAGGGCCTTGCACTTGAGTACTTTGCAAGTGCTGTGCCACTGAGCTGCACCCCTAGACCATTTTTTTTTACTTTTTTGAGATAGGGTCTCGTTAAGTTATGCAGACTGCCTCTGGTCTCCAACTTTCGATCCTCCTGCCTCTACCTTCTGAGTCACTGGGATTATAGGTGTGTGCCATCCTAGCCCATCAAATAGCACTTTCTTTGGTGTGCCTGTCTGCCTACCCTTTTAAATTACCCTCCCTTTCACTCTCTATAATACTATTTTGAGTTCCTTCATAGCTTTTACAACTAACAAGATTATTATATTATGATATTGGGCTTGGGATTTACTCTAAGTCAGGTGGAAATCTGTTAAAGGCTTTTCATTGTTTATCTCGAGCTGGCTTTACTTCCCAGTAACCACCCGGATTGGGTTGTGGCACCGAGGATGCATTGTATTCCATGCACAGATGAGAACTGGAATCAGGACGCCAGCTCTCCCAGGAGATGGTAGTGTTTTAGGAAGGAGTGACACTGGTAGACACTTCTGAACATGTTTTTTAGATTAGTATAGAATCTTCAGAGATCCTCCAAATTCACAATCATCACTGTAGCCTACATTTCCCACAAAATATAGCCAAGTGGCTTTTGCTTTCCCATAGAGATCTCTGTCTTGCTCGGAGAGCAATTTGGGGGTGGCCTGAACATTACCTGGAAATGGTGTCACAAATACCTTTTTCTTTTTGTTCTGTAGGATCCCACGGTAAACCCATTTGAGGTGTAACTGTGTCCACAGACAAATTTGGTATTTCAGCTCGTATGCCCAGGACTTTTCATTTTTAACTACAGGATCTTTTACGCATTTCATTTCCATCATCAGCATTTACTGTTTCTTTTTTTTTGGCCACTTTCACAAAGAAATAGAACTTTTGTTTACCTTTTGAGTATTTTTGAATATGGAACAATGACTCTATCTGAGAAAGCCAAGTAGAGGTAAGGTTCCTATGTCAGCTATGAGGCTTTCTCACTACATAGATCTTTTAGAAATATCAGTGTATTAGTCAGCTGTCATCACTGTGGGAGAAAAACCGATTGAGACAACCTTATGTCAGAAGAGATATTTAATGGAAGCTCACAGTTAGAGGATCAGTCCATAGTGGCATCAGAGCAGGTATGGGGGTGGCAGGAGCTGTGGCAGATGACCTCACAGCACTGTGGAACAGGAGGCAAAGAAAATAACCAGGATTGCATGTCCAGGTAAAAACCTCCAAAGGCCAGCCTGCAGTGACTCACTTCCACAAGCAACATCCTGCCTCCCAAAGTTTCCAAAGCCCCTGAAAACAGCGCCACCAGCTGGGAACTGAATGTTAAAACACATGACCTTTGGAGGACATTTTATATTCAAACCATGACAATCAACTTGACTGTGCCTAAAATATTCAACAGTATGAGTCAGTAAAAGTTGAAAATATTTCAATTTATGAACCAAGATGTCTCACAAATAGCCAAAATTATAAATTTTTATATCATGAATGTCAATGATATGCCCTCTGAATTGATCACATTGATATACATTGATATGTATGGTATTGATGAAATTGTGCTGTCTGAGATTGTTCCACTTCTGTCTTATGGTAATGCAAAGCTGTGCCTGCCTAATTCAGAACTTTCTTAAGAAACTCAGGAAAGTTCTAGATATCCTAGAGAAACCACATGTTTAAACAGAAGCAGAATATATCAATCCAAGTCCTGTCTTTGCCATTTACAAACGGTGTGACCTCTTAAAAGTTGCTTACCCTTTCTGAGCATGCTTCTCCATCTTTAAGTGAGGATAATGGTATTTGCCTTGTGAAGTGTTCAAAAATGGACCAGAGTGAAAACCTATAATGATTGTGTAACCCTCAGATGGCCCTTTAGCCCATCCTATCATGAGAGGCTCAGTTGGGTGAGAACTCTGCCTGCCACACCTATGGATCCATTGTGGCACTCACACAGAAGGCTTTTTCTCACATCCCATGACTGAGTGTGTCAGGACAGCTAGAACTGAGCCATCTGGGAACACAGAGCAGATCTCTAATGGCCCAGTTTTACTGCATATGCCCATGGACCTGGCTGAGATGTTCTCAGAGCTGCTCTGAACAACCTGTCACTCCTCCCACACAACCATCCTTCCTTTCTTCTTCCCATTTTCAGGAGTCAGACTGTATCACAAGCTGCAGGTTGCCTCCCCTACTCCTGCTCATTGCCCCATTAGCCTTCACTCCATACACCTTTCATGTCTGCCTCACTGGGACTGCAAGTGGTAAGCTAACATGGAGACCACAAGGACCTTGGGCAGTACCTAGCCTTGGGCTGGAGGGCTCTTCAGCACGTCAGCATTTATTCTCTGCCAGATACAGAGCACATGTCTCTGCAAGGAGGAACCTGTGTAGCCAGTTCAATACTCCTCCCACTTGAATATCTTTGCTTCTCATAACTGCTCTTGACTCACGGCCTCTGGAATACAGCCCATTGCCTTCCCTGAGTGGTTTTTGCTGTGCCATGACACATACATGTAATTTACATGTACTATACAACAAAAACATACATATAATATATGTATTTATTTATAGCTATATCATATATGTAGAGAGAGAAGGCAGGAAGAAAAATTCACCATAAAAAGTTTTTCCAGTTAAAATATAAGGATGTTTTTATGCGTTTGATTTTTTTCTAGTACTGGGAGGTTGAACCCAGGGCCTCATGTGTGCTAAGTAAGTGTTCTACCACAACCCTCTTTTTTATTTTTTATTTTGAGATAGAGCCTGGCTAAGTTGTATAGGCTACCTCTGGCCTCAAACTCATGATCCTCCTACCTCAGACTCCAGAGTCTGTGGGATTCCAGGTGTGCACCATGGGGCTTGAATTTTAAATAAGGATTTCTTTTTTTAAGAGAACAAAATTAAAGTTGGAAGATATATTTCCTGTTTCATAGATACTTAACCAGGTCAGAGTGCATAGCCTGATCATAAGTTGTCCATTGAACACATATTACCCCATGTAAAGGTGGGTTTGAAGGAATAAATGATCAAAGAAAAAGGAGAAATAAATTAAGAGAATGGAAGAAAGAAAGCTAAACAATAAATAAGTCATACACAAGGCTGTGGAGTAAAGATGAGGTATCACTATAAAAGGAATAGTGGCCTCGATGTATGGCAGTGTTTCTCGAACTATCCAGAAATTATTACCCTCATCTCCATAGGAAGCCTCTTTAGATATTTCTTTTTTTTTTTTGTAATCATCCCTTCAGCCATGAACATTTACTACCATAGGCACACTATGTATCTGTTTATGTACTATGGCTCTTGGGAGCTGCTATGGTTTGAATGTTTTGCCTCTTTCAGAATTTATGTTAAAACTTAATTGTCAATGCAATGGTATTAAGAAACACAGCCTTTTAATATGATTGAGTTACTGGAATGAAATTTGAGCCCTTATAAAATGACTTGGGGGCATGAGTTCTCTCTCTTCCACTCTTCTGCCTCATAAAGGCACATTTTCCTCCCCGACCCTCAGGTTGCAGCAAGAAGGCATCATTCTGGAAGCAGAGGGCAGCCCTTACCAGGCACCTAACCTGCAGTGCCTTGATCTTAGACTTTCTAGCCTCAAGAACTGTGAGACCCATTCTGTCATATTTTGTTATAGCAGCACAAACGGACTCAGACAAGAGGTAATCATTGTAATTTCTATATTTCTTTCACCCCCCAGAACAAACTTTCAGCCTATTGGCAATAATCTTTCCTCTGCTGGGAATGCCTACTATAAGGTGATTTCAGTTGGAGTTCTGCCTTCACTGACAGTGTGACCTTTTACAGGTCCTTCTCATCTGTACGATTCATTTATAAAGTTGAGCAGCATGCCCTTCAAAGATTCCTTTACAGGCCTGGAGTCCTATGACATATATTGTACACATGGAACCATGATAGCCAACTTCTCCTATCCTTGTTCTTCTTGCCTTTTTTAGGCAGAAGTAGAAAATAGCATGCTGGATTGTCAGTTTGCATGCTAGTCTCCCTCCAAAACAACATGGTCTCCTTGAGGACAAAGTCCATATGGATTTGGTACAATATGAGATAAACTAGGCACTCAGTCAATGTTACTACAGTGAGTTACACAGTATACTTACAAATTGAACTAGATGAAATTGCCAGTATTGACATTTTGGATGTGATTATAAAATCTAACTCATGTACCACAAAATTAAATGGAATATATCTTGTATTATAGCTCACAGGGTAGTGTCTGCCATGTCAAGGAGTCAAGATGTGTTTAAGGTATGACTTTGGGTTTGTAAGGATAATTCCACTTAAAATTTAGAAGGAAACAATTACATACATTCGTAAAGCACTTTCTACTGTCCAGGTGAATTTCTCATTAATTATTTCATCATGGTCACCAGAAAAGTTTCATATTCTTAAAAAGGCAGTCATACTAAATAAATACTTTGGTCCACTAACAAGATCTTTTCTTATTAGCCAAATTTGCACCATATGTAGAGATCTCAAGCATTGGTTTCACACACTAGTTGACTGTAGTCAAAGTTACACTGAATACAAAGAACTCATTTGCCACCTGGATTACTCCATTAAGAATTGCTGTAACAAAATATCTGAGGCCAATTATAAAGAAAAGAAGTTTATTTAGTGCATAGTTTTGGAGGTTGAAATTCTGACCAGCATGGTGTTGGTTCTGGCAAGGCTCCTTGGAGTTGTGATCAACCCTGGTTGTATCACATCATGGTAGACAGGATCACAGTGGGAGCACATGCAAGAAGGAGAGATCACATGGTGAGACAGGAAATCAGAGAGGGGAGAGGCTTTTCTTGCTCTTTTATAACAATTCCTCTTGTAGGAACTACAAGTAGGATCCCTTCCAAAGCCCCATATCTTAAATATTCCACTATTTCCCAATATCCCACTCTGACAACCAAGTTTCTAACACACAAAGCCTCAGGAGACACACTCAAACCAGATCCAAGTTGTAAATTGCATATCCTCAGCTATCAACCCTGTGAGTAAACTAAGAAAATACAAAAGACTGTTCCTCATAGCTGCCATCAAGACTTAATGTCATGGAATGCAACAGGGAGAAGGAAATTTATGTTCTGGTGCAGATATTCTTAAACCTTGCATATGTTAATCTCTAAACTTGTCTAGGAAATTTTATGGCTAATGATACTGCTTCTCATTGCTTCAACAGATCACCAAAGACCATGGGCCCCATTGATGACAACCATTATTTACATATGAAATAACTAAGCCTCAAGAGGCTGAGTTTCTTGAAGCTCCACACAGCCCAGCTAGTTAAAAGCAGAATCTGTTTTGTAGTACTTCTAGTTAAATGCTGTTTTCCTCTGTTGTTCAAATATATTCAGGAACCATAGATTTTTGATCCTGATGAGGGACTAGTTATATCCATATATAAGTCAGAATATGATAAGGACCTTGCACATGTCTTCTGAGCTTATCCTGAAGACAAGAATTTAATTTTGTGAGTCAGCATTGCTTTAGTTATACTATTTAACCAGTAAAGTATATATAGAATGAGTCATTTTCATAAGGAGAAAAATTATTGTGCAATAAAATTTGAATAGAACTAGTGGTGCTGTGTGATTATAGATTAACACAAATATTCAGTTTCCTTGGAAATGGTTAGGCAGAAGAAATTATTTAAGAATTAAGAAAGTTGGAGCAAATCTAATTTGTCATGTAAAATAGCTTCACTTCTCCAGGCACTGAGGTGCACACCTATAATTCCAGCGACTGGAGGGGAGGATCAAGAGTTCAAGGCCAGAGGCAGCCTGTGCAATTTAGCAAGACCTGTCTCAAAATAAAAAATAACAGTAGAAAAAGTGCTGGAGTGTAGTTTGGTAGTAGAGCCCTTGCTTACCATGTATGAAGCCCTGGGTTCAATCCCCCATTACTAAAAAGAGGAAGAAAGAAAGAAAGAAAGAGGAAGGAAGGAAGGAAAGGAAGGGAAGGGACAAAAGTCAGCATTAAAGATTCTGAATATCAATAATCATGCAAAATCCAGCACTGTGGTACAAATCTGTAATCCCAGCACTTGGAAGTTTGAGGCAGGAGGATCTCAAGTTCAAGGCCAGCCTGGACTTTATAGGGAGACTCGGTCTCTATACTTTCCCCTCAAATCATGTAAAAATCAAGGACACAATTATAAAAGGGCATCAATGCCAACCTATGAGTGGATATATAAGAATATTAGTAGAATTATTTGAAAAAAAATTTTCAAACTTTTGCATGTGAAAATTTCCTGACCGGTACTTTTTAAAATGATGGTTGTCTTATCAGCATATCACATACACATAAGCAATTAATTGGATGGCTAACTTATATAAAAACAGGGAAACATTTGTAGTTGTTTTCAATAAATCTAACTTTTACCCTCTTCATTCTGGGTCTTTCTTCCACTTAAAATTTCAGATACCCATATTTTTCCCACATCAAAACTAGCTCTTATGAATAAGGCCATGATACTACAAGATAAGGGCTGGGATTTAGCTCAGTTGGTAGAGTGCTGTGCTGCAGTCTCTGAGGTCCCGAGTTCAATTCCCAGCACCACAAAAATGGGAGAAGGGCCTGGCAATCCACTCCCGAGGCAATCCCGAAACAGTCAGCCATTGAAAACCCTATGAGGGTCGCTATGAGTCGGATACTGACTCAACGGTACCTAACAACAATAACAACAACTAAAAGATAAAGCCTTGATAATATCATCTTATCTATGTGGTGAACACTGCCAAAAGTCACAAAAACTGCAGGAACGCACACATGCATGTACATTGTCATACACTCCTCATGTGTTAACCTATTAGCAATTGAGCAAGTGCCCAAATATTTTCTGACATAGCACAGTAAACAGTGTGGATTGGAGGGTGGAAGATCCAAGTTGAAAATGGAAGTGGACATGGTGTGTGGATTCTCTGTGGTTCTTATGCAGCCAACAAACTTCCCCACAGTGTTGTAGGAAGCACCACTGCCCATTCTTCCAAAGCCTTTCAGATAGCCCGAGTATGGAGAGAAGAAGATGGAGAAGACAGAGGCCTTGGAGAGTTCCCTGGGGATGGCAGAGGTGGAGTTGCAGTTAGGCACCAATCCCTGTGGCTTTGCTCTCTGTTACTTTAGAAAGAAGGGCTTGACAGTGCAGGGGCCAAGATCCCCAGGGTAAGGCAAGAACTTCTGAAAACCTTTCTAGTTCTTTGGACTACATTTTATCTCTCAGTGGGATGAGTTGGCCATAAGGAAGTAAGAAAATGTGGAAAGAAAGACTAGGAAGAGTCAGAGAATGTCATCAGACTGATTCTGTGTAAGGGGGAAATGGCACTCCCCTCTTGGGGTTATTGTTCCATGCTTTGGCCAGCCAGAAAACTGTTAGAGAGCATTCAAAACAGCTACAGAATGATGGTCTTGGAGAACTGAGTATCCTTTTGGAGCTGAGAATGTACTAGACAAAGTATTAGACAGCCTTCTTTCATTAGCCACCACTGGCCTGAGGACCAGCCCATAACCTGTAAGGATCCATGGCAAGGCTGGGAGGGGAGCAGAAGGGTAACATGGGGATCTTCCCTTAATCACCTTAAAATCCTCTTCCTACCTGCAGATGGTAGCAGCCGCAAGAAAGCCATCTCTACTCCTGCTAGAATAATGGAGAAGAGAGCTGCCCTGCATGGTGTGAGGATGCCAGCGATGGCTCTTAAGTTTTCCTGGCTTCCAGAGAGGTGGGATTGCACTAGAACTTCCTTTGCAGGTCTTACATGGTTGCCTATTGGCAAGTTCTCCCTATCCCTGCTTCCAATTGTCAATTTTTTGGCCTGGCTCCCTGGCATGATGCCTTATTTACTTCAGAGTTGTTAGTCTGAGGGACCAAAGCCAGAGGCAGGCCAAATTTTTGCCAGTCATGCTGAACCTGCCATTTTCCCACCCTAACATCTTGTACTTTTACTGGGAGTCCTAAGAGTAGGGAGAAAAGGAAAAAGGGCTTCCTGTTGACTGGTGGAGAGTCTTCCCAAGAGTTATAGAATTAATAACCTGCCTTCCATATCAATCATGGAGGGCATTTTAGCTCTGAGTCCACAGTATATCCTAGGCTTGCACTAAAGGTAGGCCAAGCCAAAAGGGTCAAAGGATAAGGGACCAGTAGGTGAACACTGAATCCTTCTATTATGGTTGGAATATAAAATGCCCTCCACAGGCTTATGTTTCAGTGGTTGGTCCCTAGCGGGTGGCACTGTTTTGGGAGGCCTATGGGAGATGAGACCTAGCTGGTGGAAGTAGGTCACCAGGGTGAGCCTTTGGAGGTTACCTGGTTCCTGGTTCCAGCCTGTCTCTCTGATCCTGGTCTGTGGAGACATGAACAGCCTTGGCTACCAAGCTCCTCTTCCATGCCTTCACTTCCCCTGTGGACTGAAGTCCTCTGAAACCATGAGCTAAAACAAGTCCTTCTTCCCTAAGTTGTCTTCCCTAAGTCAGGTATTTTGGTCATAGCAATGCAAAAGTTAACAGTATTAGTCAGCTTCTGTGCTGCTGTGTCAAAATTTCTGACAGAAATAAACTTATGGGAGGAAAGACTTCTTGGGGCTCTCAGTTTAGAAGCCTTCAGTCCATAAAGGCAGGAAGGCATGGAGGCAGGGCAGGCATGACAGCAGGGCAGCTAGAGGCAGGGCCTGTAGCAGAGAACCTCCTCACTTCATAGAGGATCAGGAGCAGAGAGAGCTCACCAGAAATGAGAATCCATATAAAAACTCCCCAAGGTCCACCTCCAGGGACCTACTTCACAAAGTTAGGTCCCACCTCCCAAAGTTTTATAGACTTCCAGGACAGCATCACCAGCTGGAGACTGACCATCCAAAATGTGACATTTGGGGTACATCTCAAACCATAACACTAACTAATATACCTTTCCATTCCTTTGTGCTCTACATGTGTGCCAAAATAAAGTAAAGTTATGATAAACAGTAGTTTTGAAGGAGAAAGTCCTTAGAAAATAGCAGATAGGGAAGGGGTCACAGATAGCCCATCCATCTTTCCTTGATGCTTTGAGGCAAAAGTGATGAAAACAGAAAGGGTATGTCACAGTGCTTGGTGATGGTCACCTCTTTTTGTAACCTCATGCTGAGAGTCCTCCTGCATACAAAGACAGGGATTAGACTAGAAGAAGCATAATTCAGTGAGAATTGCTGCTCATAAGATCTGTTCTGTCTGAGCAGAATAACCTCCACTGAGATCTGAACTTGATTCCAACAATTCCAGTTCAATGCCTTTTAATACTTGAACTGATCATTTGCACTTGAGATTTGACTTTCTTTTTTAAAGAATTAGATGAAGTATAAACTGTTATGGTATAGCAACTTATGTCATCACTAAGTTCTAAATGTACATGCACATATGCCTGACCAATTATAAATAATATCAAGTGTAATTCTGTTTCTAGATCCAACTTTTTCTAACTTGTAAAAAGAAAGACCCAGGAAAACCTAGCTTATAGGACAAATCTTTCCCTATCTAATTTTATTTTTATGTCATTTACAGATTATCTTATTTACCCCAGACTTGTCTGATCTGTAAGTCACATTGTTACAAGGCACTCATTCTAATTATAGAGGATTGGCTATTTATCAGTTTATAATTGATCAGATTTTTCATTTTAAATAGATATTCATTGCATGTAGTTCTCTATGTGAGGCTATTGGATTTCCTAAGTGATTCCCACACAGATTAATACAATGATTTTATTCTCTTCCTATGCTTGCTTATTCATTCTTTACTTAAGTTATTCATGGATGCTCACAGTTGTGGAATGGGATAATGTTAAATGGGGTATTTCTGCCATATTTAAGAAAATAGTTCCTTTTAGGTTGAGTGCTACTTGCAAAGATTTCTTGTATCAAAAAGACATTCACTTTGTTTACTAGGTGTTATTATCAAATAGAAGTCCTTACTTCCCAGTTTTTTAATGACAACCATTTCACATAGAGCACTCACAAAGAATATTTCAGTTTGAGGGTACTGCAGGGATTGGAGCGAAACCAAGAGAGTGACAAGTGAAAGGCTCCATGGTCCTCTGCCTTGTGTAGGGACAGTCCTCCTCAGGTGGAAAACATGAAATGCTAAGGGCTCCAGATGTAAACATTTGTGCAATACCTAATCTGCTCTGGACACTGTCCTATTCACCAAGTATATGCCAATGAAGATGTCAACAGACCTCATGGTCTGAGGGCTGCTCATAGTTTCCTAAATATTGTTTGTAAGTTAGTTTATTCTTACATAAGCTTAAGCCCTATACCAATCTATCTATGCTTGATTTCAGTTTTCTCAAATTTGGGAAAATGTTTGTTACAACAATTCCTTAAGATACATCTACATAGCCAAAACTTTTATACTTGGATTTTTACATAACTGCTTCTACATGCAAACCTTGTGATAGCTGCATTCCTTAATTTTTCTTTTGTTTTGTAGCCTGAAAAATTAAGTTCATTGTGGCTATCTTAAAGAAGTAGGAAATATAGAATTACATATAATTTGTGAGAAAACTGCGTGGCAACAACTTTCACTAAATTTTACTACAGTAATATGCTTTCTGGTGCTGAGAGAAGTAGCTTCAGGGAACATCAGGATATTGGTGTTTGTGTCTAATGCAAAGGGATCTGCCAAGAGAGAAATGGGTTTATCATTTGATGAAGTCAGCATTGGAGCAGTTCCATGAAGGATTACAAAATATTCAGGACTACTAGTTTATAGTCATGCTGTAATGCTGAACATTTGAAAAGAAATGGATATTGGACCTCTTAAAGTAAAAAAACAAAAACAACAACAACAACAACAACAAAAACCTGTAGGTTTTCAAGTATATTAACAGAGGTCTTTAAATTAATAAAATTTTGTTGTAATGATACAGGTAGACAGACTTTCTCTATAATTTTCATGTTAGCAAGACCTTTGACAAAGTTCCTTAGGATATTTTTTGGTGTAGACTCAATAATGTTTGTAATGTGCTTATGAAATTTTAGAATGATGACATACAAAAAGGGCTGAGTTAATAATAATTTTATGTAGTGCATGATTTTCTCCCAGCTGTCAAGGATTCAGATTGAGTGATCCCATTTTGCCTAGTATAACAGTACTGTTCATTGTAAAGAAAATCCATCTGCTCTGTATATTTATATTTCATGAAGCTAAAGATCATAGAAGCTAGTTTCAAGATACTTTTCCTATGGATCATAAACCTGTTTCAAAGAAAACAGTTGTTTTCAGTAATTACTCTAGTCACACACATAAACATGATACATACACAAACACACACACACGACTTATTATATCCTGAAGGAAAATATGGCCTGCAGCTGTACTACTGTGGCATCAAATCTCGGAAGCTAGCTAAGCAGTATCAGGCCTGGTTAGTACTCGGATGGGAGACCACCTGGGAAAACGAGGTACTGTAGGCTTGGGAGAAGGACCGGCAACCCACTCCCAAAAAAACAATCAACCATTAAAAACCCTAATAATAGCAGAGGAGCACTAACAATAGTGTTTCATTTGTTGTACATAGGGTCGCTGGGAGTCTGATACTGACTGGACAGCACCTAACAACAACAAGGAAAATACAATTTAAGTAAAATTATCTTGCAAACAAATTGAATCCTTGGGATTTTTCCACTTTTAAAATTTTTCTCCATTACTTTTTAGCTATTTGTAAGTAACATTAATCTGCACTCATAGCACCCTGGCATCTGATTCCGCCTGATCTTGGAAGCTAAGCAGGGTCGGCCTGGTTAGTCCTTGGTTGGGAGACTGCTTGGAAATGCCAGGTGCTGCCACCTATGCAGTAGGACCTGACAGCCCATTCCCCAAACAAACTGCCATTGAAAACCCTATGAATAGCAGAGAAGCACTGACAATAGTGCCAGACATGGCACAGGGTTGGGGAATGTTTCGTTTTGTTGTACATAGGGTTGCTGTGAACTAGACATGATTCAACAGCACCTAACAACAACAACAACAACAATAAAATAACATTAATATTTCCTTTTATATACTGCAGAATTGCTGTGCCTATAATTATTATTCTCTAATTTTTGGCTTTCCCCTCATGTGTAAGTTTCCTTCTGGCATTAAGTTTGAGACTTAAGAAGATTCTGCTAATTCTGTCAGTTCCTTATGCTAGAAACTTACTACCTAAAAAGTCATTACTTAATGCTATTTATTATGAATAATTTTGGTGCTAAGAAGTACCAATCCCGATGACTGAAATGTAAAAATGTAAAAAATTGAAATGACAAAGGAAATGATAGCTTTCACAGCAAATATGTTTTCAAATCATTTTTCACGTCACAACACAATATTTCCAATTTTAATCTATTTTTGACTAGATGTAAAATTATTTCTACTTATATAAATTCATTCTATATATTTATGATGTAGATACCAGACAAGCTTATTTTGTCTGTGGCAATATAAAGTCACATTTTTTTGGTACATATGACAGTTCATTTATTTGCTGAGATATAACTCAGATTTGAATAATTGTTTGGGGAAAACTTTGAGTAGAGAAAGTCTTAAAAGTTCTGTGTTACCCACCAGCATAGCTCTCATTGGAACACATTCAGTGGTGTAATATGAAAACAAAAGAATCATGATCAATTGAAATTCATTTTATTCCACTATGATTGAATTTACTATGTTAACTACAGAGGAGGGAGCATTCATTTTTAGTTTGAAATAATCATATTTCATATCGGGAAGATAGCAAACAAATGCGAGGCATTTTCTAGGAAGCAGGTTAATTTTAGAGCAAATTTCTAGTAAATATAAGGAAGGACAGAAATATCTAATTTTGAAAGTTTGACTGGAGGTTGTGAAGGATCAACAGGAGGAAAAAACCCCTCAAATGAGAGCAAATGGTGTCCTCCAGCTCACACTTGTAAATCCCACCCAATGAAAGTTTATGGAAATGTATGAAACACATGTGGCCTAGTTGAAATGCTCCATTAAATGAATATTTTATCACCTTGTCCTTGATAAGTGCTATCTTTATGGTCCTTTAAACATTATTTCACCTAGTGTTCATTTATAGCTTCCCTGAACACCACAGAAAAGATAGAATAACAAGGGATATTCGTCCTATCATTTAATTTCAGAGCTACTGTAGATTCTCTAACGTATCAAATCCCCTTCTGATGAAAGGTCCTATGTAAGGAAATTCATGGATCCAAGGTGCCCTTTGTGTTTTTAATACCCATTAAGTGGGAAGTATAAACAGACATAAACTGCATCATTCTGGTAATTAGTTTGGATGAATTTAGTCTCTGAAACTAAACTGTGTATATAGCCCACAATAGCTGATGTTATAAGTATTGTTATAAACTTAATTTTATAACATTCAGTGTATAAATGTTGCTCTAGTTGTTTCTTTGAGGTTCAAGGAGGAAAAAAGTAGCCTCTGGCTTATGATTTGTATTTACAGTCTCTATTTGGCCTGGTTATTGCTTAAGGTAACTTGTCAGTGGTACCAAGTTTGGTTTCTGGAAATGCAGTAAGCATTACTTTTTGGCCTTTTGGAGAAATTTGAGATGGGCACCTTGGTACACAGCTATAATTCCAGCAAGTCAGGAGACTGAAGCAGGAGGATCCAGAGTTCCGAGGCCAGAGGCAGCCTGTGCAATTTAGTGAGATGCTGTTTCAAAATCAAAACATAATTTAAAAGGGACTGGAAGTACAACTCAGTGCTAGAGCCCTTGCCTAGTACATGCAAGTCCCTTGATTCAACCCTCTCACCTACCCCCCAGTACTACAAAAAGTTAAAAAAAAAAAGTACTAAAAGTTTTTTTTTTTTTTCTCAAAGAGATGGGCTTTGATAAGTGCCTCCTACCAGGTTTTACAGCTGTCTTTGCAGGCAGGATAAGGACGCTTCAGGTAGACATCTACTATGGGAAAAGGGGAGCCAGATGAGAATTCTCCACTGAAAACTAAGCCTTGTACAGAAAGAATAATTTGGACTGTGGGCTATGGAGCCACACTGAGTTCACTGCTCTATCAATTCCCAGCTCTGTGACCTTACTTTATTTAACTTCTCTGAGCCTCAGTTACTTCATCACTAAAAAATGGGCAGGGTTTTGTGAGAATTTAAGGGTTAAACTATCTTGGGGAGAAAGAGCATTCTTTTGCAGGTTAACTCTCATTATTATTTTATATTAAGTGCCATTACTCAGATTTGTCTTTTAGTTTAGCATCCCCCACCCCACAAAGTTATTGAAGTAATGTCCCACTGAAGTAATGTGAGGGGGCCACATGGGAGAAACGATGTGGAGGCACAAGGAGATGCATGGAAAAGGCTACTTCAATAAGCACTCTGAGTTCCACCTACCTGCATCTTGGTAACAGTAAGGAAAGGGAGGCCTTTTCTTGGTTTAGTAACAGGACCTGTGCCTCATTCTTTCAGGGCCCATCCAGCGGTCAGTCATTCACAACAAAAGTAACTGGGGAAGGTGGGCCCAGGCACCTGCCAATGGTGAGTGGCAGGAGGTGGCAGGCTGCAACAGAGCACTGAAGCCACATATCACACAGTAATCTCTCTGTGTTTTCTAGTTCCTGAGGCCTCCTGGGACATTCCCCAGGGATATTCTGAGGCATGGTCCTGAAGTGGGGCACAGTCTCCAGAAGTTGTCAGAAATTTATCAAATCACTATTTTTGCTTGATTATTACACTTTATTACACGGCGGATGATGTTAGTAATTGGTGGCACAAAGATGATGAAGACTTCTGTGGCTCATCCTTTTGTGGTTCATCCACGTGCTGACATTTTTGTTTGTTTTGCGGTACTGGGGGTTGAACACAGGGCCTCCCGCTTGCATGCTCTGCAAGACCTGGACTACTGAGCTGCACCCTCAGCCCATTTTTTACTTTTTGAGATAGGGTCTTGCTAAATTACACAGACTGCCTCTGGTCTCGAACTTGCGATCCTCCTGCCTCCGCCTCCCGGTGCTGACAGTTTTAATACCTTGTTTCGAATCTTTAGGCAGCAAAGGCCTAGCTAGGAACTCTGTGATTACGCAGGAGCGGATCAATGGTTGAGTATGTCAAAGTAAGTTGAGTGTAGGCTTTAACCTGGCGGAGAGAGATTTCAGAATAGAGTCTAGGCTAAGAAAATGTACTTAAGGGTGACATTTACATTTTTATGTCTTACCTAAGAGTCTCTGAAAATGTTGATGGCATAGATGAAGTTAATTTCTGCTTTAACATCGAATGGATCAACGTTTGTAGTGTAAGCCTCAAATTAGTCCTAGTATCACCATTTCAGAACTGTCTCAGTACTAACAAGAAACAGGCATCTCTTTCCCAGGCAGCGGGACCGAACTCCTTGTAGTCTGTGCAAAAGGAACGGGGAAGGAACGAAACCATCAGAGGAGGGCCAAGAGGTGGCACACTTCTGGGTGCCTCACAAGTGTCCGCTGGTCCCTCCCCCGTCCCCGCCCCTACTCCATCGTGATAAAGCCGAGTCAGCCAACGCTCGCGAGAGCCCTGCCGGCTCCCACGTTTGCCACGTTCCTAAAAGACCAAGACAGACTGGGAAGGCAAAAGGGATCTGCGTCCACCAGTTGCTGCGCGTAGGACCTAAAGGGCCCCAAGCCTGCCGAGGGAGGGGAAGCACGCTAGGGTACCGCCCCTTCGTGGAGGCTCTCGCGATTGGCTCGTATTTACAGTCACTCAGCCTCCGGTGGGTGGGGCGAGGCCAAGCAGGGGCGTGGCCAAAAGGCGGGCGAGCCGCGCGCTCTCGCCCGCAGAGGGAGTCACAGGTTCGGCGCACGCGAAGCCTGGGCGCGCGCAGCCGGCACGCGGGTGAAAGTCCTCGCGGGCGCGGCGAGCAGTGCCGAGGCTGAGGCGCTGCTGCAGGAGCCGCTGCGTAGACGGGCTTCGGCGCCTCTCCCCTCACGTCCCTTGTGTCGCTTGCGCACTGAGGCAGCTCGCCGGTCCCTTCCAGCCCCAGGAGAATCTGCGATGGCTCCGCGCAAGAATGCCAAGGGCGGCGGCGGCAACAGCGGCGGCAACAGCAGCGGCAGCAGCGGCGGCGGCGGCTCGGGCAGCGGGAGCACCAGCACCGGCAGCAGCGGCGGCAGCAGCAGCCCCGGGGCTCGGCGAGGTCAGAGTCCCTGCAGGACGGGGGAGGGGGCCGGGGCCTCGGGGTGGGAACCCGGAGGGCAGCCGCAGCGGGCGCTTCTCGTCAGGTCCCGCCGCGCCTCCTCCATCCTCCGCGTCGCTCCTCCTTTTCGCGCACGGGGCGGAGGCGGCGCGTGCTGGGCCTGGCGGGCGGGAGGGCGGGGGCGCCGGGCCCAGCGGGGTCCTCGCCTTGGGGTTGGTCGCGCAGCGCAACCCTTTACTGGCAGTGCCCTCGCCTGCACAGCACAGCCGAGATGGTGGTTACTGGGCGACTCTTGGTGTCCAGTGGAATTGAAGAAGACAGTAAGAGAACAATTTATCTTTGCCCTGCATATTTTACGGGGCTTGGAAATGAGCCAAAGTCAGGGAAAGTGAATTCCTGCCTGCCCGGCAGCGATTAAGAGCAACTCAAAGGAGAATATTCGGAGGTGGAGGTGGGAGGAAGAGTTGAGAGTGGTTTGAATGCTCTTGGAAATTATTTTAAAGTTTTTTTGGTAGTTTTCTTAACACACGTTGCAGTTGCCTTTAAAATATTAAAAAATGCTGTAAAATACAAGACGAGCTTTCCTATTCCTATCCCCCCTTTTTTTCCCTTAAAAAACAAAATCGACCGAATAAGTCACCTTTCTCCTCCTCCATGTACTTAGCCAGCAAAGAGAGAGAACAGATGTTTTAAATCTGTTTCGTCTCATATTTCAGTGGTTCTCAGTTTCTTTTATATTTCCCTTGACTCATATTTAGGATACTGAAACTGGAATACACATGTGTATAAAATGTGAGCTGTAAACTTTGCTTGAAATGGTTAAGATTCTGTGCTGAGGTCTACATGCAGTGTATTAATACGTTGAGGAAATGCATCAGATATTAATCTTATTTAAGAAAAATCTAATTCTTTCATAGCACTTATTGTCTTATTTACTCTCATATGTATTGTCTGTCTTTCACTGTCTCGTTCATTCCTTACTCCCAACTCCTAGAATCCACCTGAGCCATAATAGGTGCTCAATAAATATTTGATTAGGGAATGAATAATTTTAATGAGGAAAGTATTGCAGTTAAATCCATTGCACACATTTACATTCTGAGAACTAATATTTGTATTCTAATTGGGCAGAGATACACGCAGTTTGGAATTCAAAGCCAGTGCATTAATTAATTCATTTTTGACATAAGTAAAATTTATGTTCTTGTTCACATGTCCTTAGGTGTCATTTAAATACAGAGAGGGCATAGATTAACTCCCTCTAACTGCTGGGACTAATTTTTTAACATTTCTAAATGAGAAGCGCCTATAGTACTGTTTAGGCACCCAAGAAAGATGATGAAGAACAAGATTTTAATGTGAAGTTTAAGTTTTCTGCAGCTATTTACAAGTAAAACCAACC
>VMDO01010304.1:0-72349 GCA_007922755.1 Pedetes capensis | reverse complement strand
GGTAGATATAGAGGCTGAGGCTTCAAAGATTAAGTAATTATAAAGTTTAAAGCTTTGTGTGCTATATTATTGTGGTTCCTAGCCAGAAGCATCAACATCATTTGTGATCTCATTAGTAATGATTTCCCTGATTTACTTAAGCAAAAACTTTGGGGTGGGACCTGGCAATCTGTTCTAACAAGCACCAAGGGGGATTCTGATACAGACCTAAGTTTGAGAAACACTGATGTAATTAAACTTGTTTTGAAAATTGTGCTCTATATTGTTGACTTTTCACTTTGTTATAAAAATTCACATATGAACTTATTATTGTACTTTGTATTATATTTTATTTTGCATCTTAACTAATGCAATCAGGATGTACTGATAACTACTGATCATTGGAATGCAAAAGTTAGAAACAAAGAAAAAGGTGGCCCCATAGTTTGAAAATATGTCTTTGGTGACAGAAACGATGCTGGAGATCATATGATATAATTTTGTCAGACCAATGACCTTAATACATTTTTTCACTAACATAAAAATTGACTATACACATGAAAGTCATCAGAGGAAATACACAGGAGCAAAATTGACTATATTTGTGGAAAGAGACAATAAGAAACCTCAGTATTAAAAGTGAGAGCAAGACCAGATGCTGATTGTGGATCAGACCATCAACTGCTCATATTCAGGTTCACACTGAAACTGAAGAAAATTAGAACAAGTATATGAAAGCCAAGGTATGACCTTGAGAATATCCCACCTATGTTCAAAGACCACCTCAAGAACAGATTTGATGAATTAGATCCTAATGATTGAAGACTAGATGAGTTGTGACATGACATCAAAGACATCACCCATGAGCAAAGCAAAAGGTTATTAAAAAGACATGGAAAAAACAGAAAAGACCAAATTACATGTCAGAAGAGACTCTGAAACTTGCCCTTGAATGTTCAGCAGCTAAAATAAAAGGAAGACATGACAAAGTTAAAGAAGTAAACAGAAGGTTTCAAAGGGCAGTGTGAGAAAAATCAAATATTAGAATGACATGTGCAAAGAGCTGGAGATAGAAAACCAAAAAGGAAGAACACACTCTGTTTTTCTTAAGGAATTGAAGAAAAAAATTCAAGCCTTGAGTAGCAATAGTAGAGGATTCTACAGGAGCAATATTAAACAGAGGAAACATCAAAAGAATATGGAAGGAATATACAGAGTCATTATACAAAAAAGGAAATGGTGAATGACCAAACATTTTAAGAGGTTGCGCATGATCAGGAACCAATGGTACAGAAGGATGAAGTGGAAGCTACCTTGAAGGAATTGGCAAAACACAAGGCTCTAGAAATGGATGGAATACCAGTAGAGATGTTTCAACAAATAGATGCCGCACTGGAGGTGTTAACTTGTTTATGCCAAGAGATTTGGACAACAGCTACTGGCTAACTGACTGGAAGAGATCCATATTTGTGCCTATTCCCAAGAAAGGGGATCCAACCAAATGTGGAAATTATTGAATGATATCATTAATAGCATTCCAAAGTAAAATGTTGCTAAAGATCATTCAAAAGTGACTGTAGCAGTACATTGACAGAGAACTGCCAGAAATTTAAGCCAGATACAGAAGAGGATCTGGGACCAGGGACACCATTGCTGATTTCAGAAGGATGTTAGCTGAAAGCAGGGCATACCAGAAAGTTTTCTATCTATGTTTTATTGACTATGCAAAGGCATTTGACTGTGTGGATCACAATAAATTATAGATAACATTGTGAAGAATGGGAATACCACAGCAATTAATTGTACTCATGAAGAATCTGTACATGAACCAGGAGGAAGTCATTTGAACAGAACAAGGAATGATGGCCTGGTTTAAAGTAAAAAAAGGTGTGCATCAGTGCTGTATCTTTTCACCGTACCTCTTCAATCTTTATGCTGAGCAAGTAATCTCAGAAGGTGGACTTTATGAAGAACATGACATCATGATTGGAGGAAGAACTATTAACAACCAGCATTATGCACACGATACAACTCTGTTTGTGGAAAGTCAAGACGATTTGATACATTTACTGATGAAGAACAAAAGCATAGACTTCAGTATGGATTGTGTATCAACATCAGCAAAATGAAAATCCTTACAAGTGCTTCAGTATGCAACTTCATGGTAAATGGAGAAAAGATTGAGGTTGTTGAAGATTTTGCTTTACTTAGTTCTAAAATCAACACCCATGAAAGCAGCAGACAAGAAATCAAATGACACATTGCATTGGGAAAAGCAGTTGCAAAAGACCTCTTTTTAAGTGCGGAAAAGATGTCACATTGAAGAAGAAGGTGCACTTGACTCATACCATGGTATTTTTAGGTACATCATAGGGTTGTGAAAGCTGGATGTTGAATAAGGGAGATAGGAGAAGAATTAAAATATGGCACTGCAGGTGAATATTGAATATACCATGACCTACCAAGAGAACCAACAGATCTGTCCTAGAAGAAGTGCAACCAGAGTGCTTCTTGGAAGCAAGGATGGCTAGACTGCATCTGTTGGTTTTTGGACATGTAGTCAGGAGGGACCAATCCCTGGAGAAGGACATCATGTTTGGGAGAGTGGCAGGTCAATGTAAAAATGGAAAACCCTCAACTTGATGAGTTGACACAGTGTCTGCAACAATGGGCTTAAACATAAAAAAGATCATGTGCCTGGCATAGAATCAAGAAGTGTTTCATTCTGTTGTATTAGGGTCACTCTGAGCTGGCCTGACTGAACGGCACCTTACAACAACTTGATTTTAAATATGTTTCTTACAATATAGTTTATTTTGTTGATGTTTTTAAGAAAATGCACTTTGGACTGCACTACTCCATATGTCTCCAGGGAATATTATGAACATCCAGGACTTCAAGAATGAGTCAGGTATCAGGAAATCTATTTGTATAATATGTTGATGGCTACATCAACCAAGTAAAGGAGAAAAATCCATAAATGAGTATTTGATAAATTTAGCAGCCATCTCTAATAAAACAGAAATGAAGGAAAATATTTCAGGATGATAAAGACTATTGAGCCTGCAGCCATACCACAGTGGTGTCTGATCCTACCAGATCTTGGGAGCTAAGCAGGGTCAGGGCTGATTAGTTTTTGGGTGGGAGACCGCCTTGGAACACCAGGTTCTATAGGCTTGGGAGGGCTTGGCAACCCACTCCCAAAAAACAGTCTGCCACTGAAAATCCTATAAATAGAGAACCTCTAACAATAGTGTTTCACCTGTTGTATGTAGGGTAGCTATGAGTCAGACACTGACTCAACAACACCTAACAACAACAATAACAACAAATACTATTTGCAAGACCTGTGGTGAACATTATCCTAAATAGCAAAATACTAAATTTGTTTCCATGAGATCATGATAGAAGAATGCTTTCTGCTGGTTTTTGTTTTACTTCATTACTGGAAGGTTGAACTGAGAGCCTCACACATGCTAGGCAAGTGATCAAACAATGAGCTGCACTCACAGCCCCCTTTTTTGTTTTTTATTTTGAGACAGAATCTTAGTTGCACAGGCTGCCTCTGGCCTCTGCTTGTGATCCTCCTATCTCATACTCCCCAGTTACTGGGATTACAGGCATGTACTAGCATACCTGGCTAGGGATGCCTTCTTTCACAGTTGCTATTTAATATTATTTTGTTGGCTGAAATAAATGCGAAAAGGAAAGTCATAGCTATAAATATAGAGTAAAAGTTAGGACAACTCTTTCTTTTCTAAGAGATTTCCTATATATCTAGAGCCCCCAAGAGAGGATGGTAAAAATGACTGGGATTGATGAGAGAATTTTATAAAAGATCTTGGTTATAAGGTAAATTTTAAGGGCTGAGAATATAGCTCAGTGGTAGAGTACTTGCCTAGCATATGCAAAGTCCTAGGTTTGATTTCCAGCACCCTAAAAAGAAAAAAAAAACATATAGATATCAAAACTTTCTTTATGTTATTAATAGTCATTTAGAAATGGAAGTAGGAAAAGTATCCTAGTCACAATGATAACAAATGTAAAATACTTAGGTTTAATTTTCATAAGTAAGTCGTGGAAAGTAGATGAATTAAATTATAAAATACTATTGCAGAATGTAAAACAACATATAAGTAAATACAAACACTAATGTACTTTTTGTAATATACAGAGCAATTTCATTTAGAATCTCAAGTTGTTTTTGAAAATGAATAAAAATTCAAGTGTAGGAAATATGAATATCTGAGAGAAAATTAAAATATGAAGAAGGATAATGAAGTCTTTTTTCTTACCAGATATCAAAACAGACTCCGAAACAACTGTAATAACAGCAACAGAGTGGGAATAGAGCAAAGATAAATAGATTGGTAGGCTAGATTAAGTACTCTGAAATAGATCCCAATATATTTGGCAACAATATATGATCAAGCTGACATTTTATTTTTCTCTGAAAAAGATGATTTATTTAATAAGTAGAAATTCACACCATTGGTAGTCTCAAGAAATGAGTACCACAACTTCATACATATGTAAAATTAATTTTAGTTTTGTACAATATCTAAATTAAAAAATAAAGTTCTGGATGAAAATCACTCATCCATATGTTAACATGCTGGTTGTATAGACCTTTCTGACCAAGACAAGAAAACCAAATACAATTAAAGAAAACAATTTAACTACATAAAAGTGAAAAATTTGAGTATAACAGATGCCACAAAGACAACAGAGTGACCAGAGCTTGAGAAGATATTTTTGATGCAGGAGTAGTGTCAATACATGAAGTCAGACAGGTGAGAACCCACCATGTTAGGTGGAGATTTATAGGTCCTCATAAGGACCTGAGCTTTTTCTCTAAGGGAGATGGGAAGCCATAAGTGGTACTGAGCAGAGGAATGAAATGTTCTGTTTTTCATTCCTCAGAAGGCAGAAATCCAGGGTGAGGATTAAAGTGAGGCAAGACGTTACACAGTCTGAAGTAATGTTACTGCTTCACAACAAGAATAATAATACACAAAGTGCTTGCCACGTGTGCTTGCTCAGGAGATGGTAATCCTCAGAGGAGTTGCAAGAAAGACTACTCTTCAGAGGAGACCCTGGGAGGGAGGAGAGAGGGTGTTTATCAGCCTAGTTCTCTTTGGTATTTTGTTTCCTAGTAGTCAATGTTCACCTCAGAGAGTGTCATTAAGTGATAATAATGTTCCTCCCAATGCCAGTTCCCTTATCCCAAGTTGAGGTGTTTCCTCCTAGTCTGGATGGAGAAAAAGGGTCCAGAAACAGCGTGTGGTGTGTCATCACAGTGTACAGAGGTCCAAAGGTATGGTCTGCCTCATCCAGAGTTGGTGACTGGTTGGATCCCAGTAGTGTTAATGGGTTTAATGGACAGAGAATATGACCAAGGGAATCTGGGGAGGGGCAAGAGTCTTGAATCCACTATTATAGTTTGTTGTTCTTGTTAGGTGCCATTGAGTTGGATCTGACTCATAGCAACCCTACATACAACAGAACAAAACACTCCCAAGCACTGTGCCATGCACACAATCTTTATATGTTTGAGCTCATTGTTGCAGCCGCTATGTTTCTTCTCATTTTGAGTCTTGCCACATCAGCAAAATGAGGTCCCAGGGGGCTTTCCTCCATTCCCATCATTAAGACCAACTCTGCTTTGAGGAGGCAACTCTTCCCCAGGTGTTTCTTGAATGCCTTCCATCATGGGGGGCTCATTTTCTGGGACAGTGCTTCTCTGCTATTCACAGAGTTTTCAATGGCTAATTCTTTCTGGGGGCTGGGATTTAGCTCAGTTGGTAGAGCTCTGTGCTGCAGTCTCTGAAGTCCTGAGTTCAATTCCCAGCACCACAAAAATGGGAGAAAGACCTGGCAATCTACTCCCAAGGCAATCCCAAAACAGTCAGCCATTGAAAACCCTATGAGGGTCACTATGAGTTGGATATAGACTCGATGGCACCTAACAACAACAACAATTGTTTCTGGAGTAGGCTGCCAGGTCTTTCCCCCTAGTCTGTCTTAATCTAGACGCTCAGATGAAACCTGTCCACCATGGGTGGCCCTGCTGGTATCCAAAATACCAGTGACATAGATTCCAGCATCAGAGTAACATACAAGCCCCCACAGCATGACAAGCTGACAGCCATGTGGGGAAATATCCTAGCAGAAAGATACAAAAAGGCAATGTGTCAAGGTGAAAGATCTCCTCAGTAGATTTAGTATTCAAGGCATTTGCCACAGTAAGAAAGTGTAGTCAAGAATTGCCCCACATTAGAAGTGATGGTAACACATGCCTGTAATCCCAGCAGCTTGGGAGGTGGAGGCAGGAGGATTGCAAGTTTGAGACTAGAGGCAGTCTGCATAATTTAGCGAGACCCTGTCTCAAAAAGTTAAAAAAAAAAATGGACTGCGAGTGTAGCTCAGTGATACAGCACTTGCAAAGCATTCAAGTGTGAGGCCCTGCATGCAACTTCTAGTATTGAAAAAAAAAAAAAAAAACTGCCCCACATCATGGATTTCTTCTGATCTTTCTCACATGCATCCTATGGCCACAGCTCTGGTCCAAGCTACCATCATTTCTTGCTTAAATTAGAATGAAGTAGCCTTTGAATTGGCTTGCCTTCTCTTCTCCATCTAATTACAGATTCTGCTCCTGTTGTAGCAGCCAGAGTAGTACTATTAAGATGGAAGTTAGAGCATTTCATTCCTGTGCTCACAACTACCTGTGGTTTCCCATCTCCTTCAGAGAAAAAGCTACAGTCCTACAATGATCTGTAAAATTCCACCTAATGTTTTCATCTTTTTATTTTAGTTTAGATTAGTTTAGTTTTTTGCAGTACTGAGGTTTCAACCCAGAGCCTCGAGCTTGCATGCTTTGCAAGTGCTGGACCACTGAGCTGCATGCTCCAGCCCACTGTTTTTACTTTTTGGGATAGGGTCTCACTAAATTACACAGACTGCCTCTGGTCTCGAACTTGAGATCCTCTTGCCTCTGCCTCCCGAGTAGCTGAGATTACAGGTGTGCACCACTATGTTGGGCTCCTAATATTTTCATCTTGCCACTATCACATTGTCTTCCAAGATCCATACATACTGACCTCCTTACTGGTCTTATATGGGCCCTCTACCTCAGGGACTTTGCACTTGCTGAATGCCCTTCTCTGAGCTTTTACTTGGCTTGTTTTCATGCTTTTCTCCTCATCACTTACACAGAAGTCACACATTTCCTGTAAGGCCCTTCATGACTACTCTTCAAAAACTTTTAAACTCTTAGCCCTGACATTTTGTAACCTCTTACCCTGCCTTTTTTTTTTACTTTTAATCATTTGGTAATATAATATGCTGTATACTTATTTATTTTCTCTCTCTTCCATAGAATGTGGATCTTCTGTGTTTCATTTACTACGGTATTCCTCAGGCCTCAGAACAGTCTCTAGCATATAATGGATACTCAAAAACTATTTGTTAAATGAATAAATGACCAATGAAACATAAACAATAATAAGGGGTAGATGCTTCTAGCTGTGGCTGATTGTCATGCTATACGATTGGTTGTCAGAATCAGTGGTGATGTGAGGAGGTAGAAAGAGACACCTTAGTTCTTCACATTCTGGTGTGGTCCAGGGTTTGGGATATGATAGGAACTTCTATCTTCTTGACTGTGGACTAGGAAATAAGGAAAATCTATGCTTTAGGGGAAGGTAGGGAAATCTTGGTGGGAAAATGAAGTATCTGAATTGAATTTAGTTTGATAATAAACTTTTTATTTTAATAAAAACATTGATGGTTTTGACAAGTGAATAAGATAAATTCACTTATTTAAAACTGTATTCTTAGAAGATAATTTTTGATCTAATGATATGAAGAATTATTGAATATTGCTTTGTGCAGTGACAGAACTATCTGTTGATGTCTGAAAACCAGAAAAAGACACTAAATGTGCAGTTCATTGCCTGCAACTGGACCACTGTGGTATCCAATTCCGTCAGCTCTCTGAAGCTAATCAGGGTAAGGCCTGGATAGTACTTGGATGGGAGACCACCTGGCAACACCAGGTCTTGTAGGCTTGGGAGAAGGGCCTGGAAACCCACTCCCAAAAATCAATCAACCACTGAAAACTCTATGAATAGCAGTGAAGCATGACAATAGTTTTTGTCTCTTGTACATAGGGTTGCTATGAGTTGGACACTGACTCAACAGCACCTAACAACAAACAACACGTAGTTCAGTAGTAGAGTGCTTGCTGAGCATGTGCAAAGCTCTGGGTTTGATCTCCATCACTACAAAATGGAACGAACAAACAAACAAACAACAGAAAAACCAGAAAAAAGAGAAAAAACAGAAAAAAGTGGGAAGGAAGTGCTTCTAGCAAAACAAAAACAGAAACATGGTTGATTTTGAAAAGCTTATCTAGGCAAGATTCCATTCCAATGAAATCAATATAAAATAATGATCTGATTCACCATCAAGGGAGATGCTAAAGATTTTTCTTTTGGCAGAAAGCACATTCTTTTTCACATTGTCCAATATTTATTGAGTACATGAGCTTTGTCACGTTTGTCTAATTGGTGTTCCATATAAAACTATATTATAAGATGCCAAGGGTGTGCTACAAACGTTTTCTCTGATAAAATATGATTTGCAAACCTTGACTTCTGACAGTGTAAATATCTAAGAATGGTTTGTTTCTGAAATATAATTCCCATATCATGTAACCTTTTTATTATAAAACACCTGCTAACTTATTTAAGATTGGTATTTTCTGAAATTGAGTTTAGGAAATTAGCATGTAATGCTCGTGTGAAGTCTTTAAAATCAGACAAATATATATGTATTTGAAGGATTATACAACTTTAAAGTAATAGTTAATTTTTGCTTTTTGGTATTAGTTTAGCATCTCTATCTGAAGAACAATGATAATCTATTTTACTTTTACAAGGTAAGTTTTGTTAAAGTAATTTTGTTTTAACTCTCTAGGCAGTGGAATGATTCATCATGGACTTGGGGGAGGGCTATGTCTGCCCAAATTTTTATTACTAAAAAGAACTATTTAAATTAAAATACTCTATTAAAGTCAAACCACTTTTTTGTTATTCCCAACATTTTTTACTTTATAGAAAGAAATGGATATATTTTTAAATTCTTAGTTTTAATTAAAGTTCTGTTAAAGTATGACACTATAAATATAGTACTTCAGCTGACCACTATTGGGCTGATAAGAATTTGAGCTTGACATTGTGCCAGGCATTATGTGGGCACTGAGGTCCCAGAGAGATAAGACCTCCAGGCCCATGCAGAATTCATTCCAGTGAATTATTAGTAATGTAAGATTATTAGAATAACTTTATCCTTCTTCCTAATTAGTGAATGGAAAACAGGACAAATTTTGTTTTATTCCAATTCAAATGATTTCAAAATTTAGAATGAAAATTCTAAATAATTTAAAACATTTGTCAGGAAAAATAATTTATGCTAAACATGTTTTATCACTTTCATATGCTGTATTGTCAGATCCTAATTCTGAAGTCACAGATTTCTTTTATAACCAATGAATGATGATCTTCATTGATAATTTTTCTTTTAATTTTGCAAATTTTATTATGAAAAATTTCAAAGATACAGCAAAGATAAAGGTACTTTTTAGTAAGTATCCACCACCTAGTACCATTAACATTTTGCTATACTTGCTTTATCATATTGTTGTTGTTGTTGATAGGTGCCTTCGAGTCCGACTCATAGCGATCCTATTGTACAGCAGATCGAAACACTTGCTGATTCTGTGCCAGGCAAATGATGTTATTTATGCTTAAGCCCATTGTTGCAGACACTGTGTCAATCCATCTGGTGGAGGGTTTTCCTCTTTTGCGTTGACCTGCCACTCTCCCATATCTACCTATTTTTCATCTATCTGTCCATGCATGAATCCATTGTATTGTTTGATGAATTCAAAATAAATTACAGATATCAGTATACTCCTCCCAAATAAGTTCTGGATATATATCATTAGGGTTTAGTATTTATTTTTTCTTTTGATGAAAAATGAGCATCTGGTGTAAAGCACAGATCTTAAGTGAACATTCACTGAGCTTTGGCAGATGCATACAGTAGTGTAGCCCAAACCTCTGTCTGGATGTGGAACATTTACTCTCAGTTAATTCTCACCCCCAGAGTCAACATGTGACTTACGATTGGTTTCTTTTACTCAACACAATACCTTTGTGATTTATTCCAGTGCTCGCGTATATCAGTACTTCCTTTGTTTTGATTGCTGAGTAGCTTTCCATTGCATGGATGGACTACAGTTTGTTTATCCATTTAACTATTGAGGGACATTAGGCTTGTCTCCAGTTTTTGATGATCATAAGCAAAGTTGCTATTAACATTTGTGTATAGTTTTTTTTTTGTATGAACATGAGTTTTAATTTCTGTGGAGTAAATACGTAAGTGGAATGGGCAGATCCTTTGGAGTAAATACGTAAGTGGAATGGGCAGATCCTTTGGTAGGTGTAAGTTAAATTTCATAAAGAATCGCCAGACTGTTTTCTAGAGTGGTTGTATCATTGTGCATCCTCACTAGCAATGTGCAAACAGTTCATTTGCTCCATATCTTCACCTGCACTTGTATGGTCAATATTTCAAATTTTAGCTATTTTAATAACTATATAGTAGTTTAAATTTGTATTTCCCTAACAACTGATGTTGAACATTTTTCACGTAATTATTTCCTATCTATGTATCATCTTTGATAAAGTGTCTATTCCAGTCTTTGCCCATTTGAAAAAAAAAATTGAATTGTTTGTTTCTTTACTGTTTTGTTTCAAGGCTTCTTTGTATATCCTGAATATGAGCCTTGATCAGATATGTGGTTTGCAAATACCTTCTCCCATTCTGTGAATAGATGCTCACAGAAAGGGCCAATTGATTTTATTACCAAGGTGCAAAAGCAATTCAATGGAGAAAGAAATAGTCTTTCTAACAAATAGTATTGGAACAATTGGATAGTCAGCAGCAAAAGATACACAGAGAGAAAAGAATACTAACTAAAACCTTATGCCATATATAAAATTTACTCAAAATGTATGAGATCCAAATGTAAATTGTAAAATATATGACCCTTATGAGAAAATATAGGAGAACATCTTTGTGACCTGAAGTTGAGCAGAGTTCTTAGACATACACCAAAAAGATGATCTATAATTTTTTTTGATAATTGGCACTTCATCAGATTTTAAAACTTTTGCTCTGCCAAAGACACTATTAAGAGAAAGAAAAAGAAAATCTTTATTGATAATTAATCTTGTAGTTTCTCTTTAGAAATGAGAGACCATAGAGATATTAAGAAGGCATGACATTCTCCACCCCAAAATAAAAATTGTCATAAAAGTTAATATGAGAAATTTGTGAAACAACAGTATCCTGAAATAGAGCAAGAGCACCTTGTTAAATTATTTAAAAAATTAAGTTCAATTAGAAGCTTATTCATGCACTGTATTTTGGAAATCTTATCTAATAATTATTTGGTATTCCTTCTGGATAAAGTGGCAATTCTAATAACAGTTTCTGAAATTCACCAATATTGGTGGTCTTAGATTTTTTCCCTGATTGTATGCCTTGTTTTTGAAGCTCAGAGCAAGGGTCATTGGTAGATTTCATCACTTAACAGGTAGATACCTCCAATTACCTTTTCCTGGGCTTCTTCATGTAAAAAGAGAGAGTACCATCCTCTTGATATAGTGATCTTAGATGAACTGACGTCTAGATGATTCTCATAAGAAATTCCTGTATGTGGGCGTATAGAATGCACACAATGCACATGAAGTCACACAGAGATAGCACACATAAATATATACACCCACTGATATATTTATCTCTATGGAAGATTTGTCCATAGCCACTATGTTGCTACTAGTGCTATATTTAATTAATAGTAAATATTTTTCCTTTAACAATGTTATAGAGACATGATTCTTAGATATTCATGACACAACCAGCACTTAAGCAGTTTAGGGTTAATTTTGGTATCACTATTGGAGAAGATTAGTAAGAAAATGACCTGGAAATTGCCCAGAAACTAGTGTCTTCATGGTACAGAAGGGGTGACTGAGACATTAAATAGTGCACAAGAAACTGTCAATCATATTGCCCCCATTAAATACCCCAGACTGAAGAAAAGGGATTTTGAGGATGTTAGTTGTTTGTGCACCACTCTTAGCTTGCATTTTCATGAGTCCTGGAGCTGTATGATGATGGCAATGTCTTTAAATTGTAGTTCGAGATATATAGATCCATTGTGGCTTAGGGAGCCAATAACAGGACTATTAATGTCTAGGGGAATAACATGTTTCTTGGGTTTTTAAGCCAAGATGGATTTGGTAAAGCTGTATTTGGCATTTGTTTCTTTTGTTTTTAGGCAAGATTCCATCCAGAGAAAATTTTATGCAGAGAATTACTAATATACATTATTCAAATGCAGATAGTTATTTAGGGAACTGATATTATGATCACTATTTGTTACCCATACAACATTCAGGTTAATTTCAGAAGTTTCTATATAGGTATCTTGAATCCTTTCTGTTGATATTTCAGGCAAATGTCTGTGCATTTATATTCCAAGTATATGGCGTAAAGTAATAATTCAGAGTGGATGAAGTTATTACAGTGTTATTTCTTTGTTTACAAGAAATACCTTAAGTTAAAAGAAGAAAAAATTATCTTCTTGTCCCAGAGCAGTTAGTTTAAATCATTAAATACAGAATAGTAAAAAAATTGCTGGAAATAGTATTCCAATTATAGTTTTGTGAAAAAAAGGCCACAATTGTAAGCTTATATACATATGTACAACACACGAAACTAGATTGTTTTATTATCTCTGACCATTTCTAGAGTAACTTTAATTTTCGGATTGTTTAAAAATACTCTGATTATGTACTATATGCTTTAGGTAATAAAAATGTGGCTTTTGGTAATGCAAGTGGGTTTTTCTTTCCTACATGAGAGGCATGTATTTATATAAACACAATATAGAATGAAGGCATGTGATGGAAACCCTACCTAATGCTTAATAACATTGCTGTAATTCTCTATAATTAAATATTTCCTTCTTAGTCATGTGAGTAGAATGAGAGTTATTTTAAAGGAGTCTCAGCAAGAAACAAATCTGTTGGATTTTTATAGCTCGTTTCTTCTCTTCTCTCCTTCCTTCCTTCCTTTCTTCCAATTGAAACTGAGGAGATGGTAACAATCACAAGAAGAAGAGCAATGTGCTGGCTCCCCTTTCCAGTTGGTTCACCAGGTGCCCATACCTAGATTTTTTGCACCTTTTAAATAGGCTGCACATAATAAAATGAAACTACTTCCATTTAAACATTATTATATTGATGATAATGATTATCTGAAACATTTTCCTCAAAAATTTTTGGCAGATAACATTTCTTTATTACGTATTAAATGATGCTCACCTTTCTAGTTCTTTTAAAGGAAAAATATTAAAACACAGAAATGTTTTCTTTTCTTTTTTCTTTCTTTCCTGTCATCATGATTTAAAAGTGGCTGCTGAGGAGAAGCCGTGTTAACACAACCACAGCTGATGCAGTTGCAAATCTTTCCATTTTAAGGCTCAGAGTTCTCCCCATGGGGCAATCTTGCCCCTGTACAGATGTTGAGCTCTCTTTCAAAGAAAAAATAGTGCTGAGCCTGATGCAGATGTTCCCACATTGCCCGGCACTTTGATTAACCTTTTATGAAGTATCTGCCTACAGAAATCTGGATTAGTGTGCTCCCATGTGTCTTATTAAAAGCCTGCCAGCCTTTATTGAACATTGTGTTTATACTTTTTGTTCTATGAACAGTTTTGGTGTCTAGTAAGTATCAAATAGAAATCATTAGCATACACTAACAAGGATGTCTGATGTGAGCTGCTGACTTGAGTTGGAAATCGGAGCCATCATGGTTTGATTAGTGGACTGTCAGTAAAGAAAGGCTGCTGTTACACAAGCAGGAGTTGCTGATAGAGGGCCTGCTTTGCTTCCTTAGGAGACATGTTGATAGAATGTTCTGCTATCATCAAATCTTTGGGATAAAGCTTCCAAATGGGTGCCCGTATTCTAGTCAAGTCCCAATCCCTTAATCCAGGAGCCACTAGCTATAGGTAGCTATTTAAATTAAAATTAAAATGTAACACAAATGAAAATACAGTTTCAGAGCTACACTAGCCACATTTCAGGTGCTCATGAGCCACAAGTGGCCCAGTGGTTACTGTATTGAATAATGAAAACAGAACATTTCCATAGTTGTAGAAAATTCTGCTGGACAGTACCACTCAGAACTATAAATACTTAACTGTCCCTCATGCTACAGAATTTCCAATTATCTATATTGTTAAAAGGATTTTTCCAACAGGCTTATGATTTCTTAAAATTTATGATATTAAAATCAAAAGTATCAACTTTGCCCAGCGGAACAATCAGCTCCCAATACTTATAGCTTAACGTTGAGTGTTTGAGTGAGAATTAGACCGTATAATTTAGGAATGAGTTCTTAGAATAGATTTATTATTTCTTTTAGACACCTGGAGAATTCAGGATGAGACACCTGGGCAGTTGAGGGTGGTCTTCATATTGTGAACCACAGATCAGTTCTGAAGAGAAAGCTGCCACAAGATTCCCAAGGTTTAGAAAACACCAATATTTTCCAGGCTATATTTTTGTGTGTGTTATAAAATTAGCAAGATAATTTACTATTTATATAGCTGTTAAGAGGACTTTAAATGGATGCAATCATGATTACATTATCCTGAAATTCATCTTTTGCCTACTTTGAGTGAATAGGTTCAAGTAGTTTCCAATTTTCCAACTTAACATCTCTTTTATAATATCCAACCTCTTTTAAAGTTATGTAGTTTCATTCCCATGTTTTATTAAGAACATTTTCATTAATTTTTAGGTCTGTTTGTTCTCATATTATAACTTGATACTTTGATTTATTAACACAACTAATTGAACATACTAATAGCTCACCTAGTTTATTTCATTAGCCTAAAAACTGCCTTTGTTATCTCCTCTTTTGCTCCTCTGATGCCTATGCTTACTGCTACTGCTACTGCTGGAGTTATCTTCCCAACATCCATTTTTGATCATGTCTCAAACCATTTAAAAGTTATACTCCCGTGGCTTGCTGTATTAAAGTCATACTCTTTGCCATTTTCTTCACAGGCCTATCACTTCCTGACTCATTTACTCTTCAAACTATATTGGCAACTAACTTTTTAAAACCTTTTGTTTTATCTAGTGTATTTCTAATAAATCTGTAAGTCTTTATAATGAACTTTTCCCTTTCTGCATAGATTCATAACTTCATCCCTATCTACTTTTTCTCTACAAGGATCATTTTATTTTACCATAAAAATTGAGGTGGCTCTCTGAACTTCCCTCTTTTCTGCTTCCACATTTCTCTATATTTCATCTGCCTTCTTCTTTGTCACTCTTCTCAGGGGAAGAAATAGTGCTGCTTCTAGCAAATTTATGGAACCAAAGCTGAACTTTGAATCCTCACTTGGAAGCTTTCAGAGGCTTCCCTTTGGAGTGAAGGTCAAAGACCACTCTTTGGTTTTCAGGGGACATGAAGATTTGGCCAAATCTGCTTTGCCAGTTTTATTTCCCACAGCCTTCCTTGCTTGAGTGTCCTGTGCTCATGAATGTCTTCCCTGTGCCTCATTTTGCTTACTCCAAGCTTTTCCTGATGTTCTTTCTTTTAAATGTAGCATCCCTTTCCCTCATTTGGAGTGATTTTTGAGCACCCAGGCAAAAGCTGCCTTCCAGATGAAGGCATTCATGATTCCCCCAGCATGCGATGCTCATGTCCTCATCTGCACTCCTATAGCCCTGTATCATCACTTCTCTGGGCATTCCCAATCTCACTTACTGATAGAGATGCTCACTGGCAACCAGCTATTGCTGATTCAGCTTCTGTTCTCTACAATGCTTGACACGTAGTCTTGCATACAGTGCACACACCAAAACTGTATTTTGAATGGATAAATGAATGGAATAACTTGTTTCCAAGCCTAAACATTTCATTAAAAACTATTTATAAAACTGTCCATATTTAAATGGAAATAGAAAATAGAGAAACTGACTATTCCAACTTCTTCATGAACCAACTCTGGGTTAGGACAAGGAAAGGACTAATTTCTTTTTGTTCTCTGTCTCTCATTTTTTTTTTAAAGCTAATTAGATGTGATATGTTAGACAATTACTGAAGGGATCAATTTTGTTAGATTTAAACATACGGACACATCTTGTTTAATAGCAGCTATTTCATGGATTCTTTGTTGCTGTGCTTAAGTGCAAACATGTCAGGATTTTTAATAGAAAGAAAATAGAAAGCTTCACATGAGATAAACTGAGATGAGTGTGCACCCAAATGAGTGTGCACCCAAATGACTGTGCACCCAAATGAGTGTCTTCATGTAAACATACCAAAACACATGGCATGTAATGGGAGAAAGAACATGGTGAAAATGGAATATAGGAGAGACAAATGGGGAGAAGGCAAAAAATTTACTGTTACAGGTTATTAGAAGGTTTTCTGCTGAGATGAATCTTATAAGGTAAATTTTCTCCTAGGCTCATTGACCAAGAACATTACTTCCTAGGACAACCAAAGTGGTTTATATTTGTTCATTTCATAGGGAGTCCTCTGAGTGGATGCTATGTTCTCTTCCTGTGCACAGTCTTTGAATCTTGAGACATCACTAATAGTTTGCTACCTAAATCAAGATGAAGTAGCACCCACATTGTTCTGCAGCAATTGCAAAATTTTTTATTACTGAACTCAGTTTCAACTTTATAAATATAAGTTGACCTGTCACAAGAAGTGAGGTTATTGTGTCTGACCTTTGTGTCCTTTGCCTATTTTAAGCGCAGGAAGTAACAGCTCAGCAGAAATGAAGCTGAGTACCTAGTTTCTGTCAAACAGCTTTAACTTCAACAAAACACCTGAAATTAAGTGGAAGAGATTCCATATTGCAGGGGAAAAGTGGAGATTACTAAACCTCTTAGAGATGAAGGAAAAGAACTATGCTTTTTCAACCTGTAAGTTTGAGTACCTGAAAAAAATTTTTGAAATAATTTTTCTGACCTCCCTCTTTTAGTAACTGTTTCTAAATCTCTTACCCTAAGAAAACTAGAAATCCTGACATCATATTTCCTTGGGCTATTCCTCTTGGGTGATTGAGCTCCTACTAACTTTCATGTTTGCCCCAGGCCCTGGAAGTTTAAAGTCCAGACAGTATCTGTGCAGAATTTGCAATCTAGTGGCTGAGATAACCAAATAAAGCAACAATGAAAATATGGCAACATAATGAGTTTAGAATATAAAACTATATGTAAGTCAGATTGCATCTGTCCACTGCTTCATTCTTGGGGTTTAGCTCGGTTGGTAGAGTGCTGCTCTGCACTCTGTGAGAACCTGAATTTGATCCCCAGCACCATAAAAACAGGAGAAAGATGTGGCAATCCATTCCCAAAGCAATCCTGAAATAATCAGTCATTGAGAAACCTTTGAAGGTCGCTATGAGTCAGACCTGACTTGATGGCACCCAACAACAACAACAACAACAACAACAACAACAACAACAACAACACATATAATGTCTTTCACATGGCAGAAGCTGAAAAAAATGTGCCAGAAATTATGTAGGATCTTATAGAGAAGACACTTGGAGAACTGACACTTGCTGCAGTTCATAAAGGGCTTTTGACAAGTGGTGTCACCTGAAAAAAGTCTTAAAGGGTATGTAAAAGTCACTGTTCATAGAGAAAATGGCCACCAGATGGAACAGATGTGAAGTACCTTGCAGAATTGTGGAACAGAGTAGGAAAAGCATAATAATGTGAGGGAACATGCAGCATGTGTATTGGCAGAATGTCAAAAAGTCAAGCTGTAGAGGCAGCAAGTCCAAATCATGAAAGGACCTAGAGGTTAAGCTAGAGGTGTGCACTTTAGCATGAAGGCTACTAGAAACCCATGAAGAATTATCAGGATAGCATGCTCAGTTCTGCTTTGAAGAAAAAAAAAAAAAAGAAATCACTAACATTGATGCTTTTAAGGAAATGGTCATGAGATAACCCAGATCAGAAAACTAAAAATACTTCAAATTATAATAATTATAATAAATCTCACTACAGAGATATTTTAGAATATTTAAATCACAAGAAGAGATTATTCTTTCTTTTCCACATTAAAAAATGTTTAGAGATGATGGATGTTCGTTGATTATTTATCTAGAGTTGTTTTTAATACCAGCTGGAAGGAAAGGCTTAGTATTAAAGGATTGATTAAATAAATTATGGCATATGTAGCTGATGTTAATAAAATTACATAGCCTTTTAACAGACTCTTGAAGGTAATTTAAGGGCACTGGTAAATGTGTATGAAAAGTTGTTAACTAGATAAATATTTCACAAAATTACATATATTGTATGATAATTACTTGGCAAGAAATTATAAATGTAGTATAAATAATATGTTTCTACATATGATTTGCCTGCAGCTGTAGCACTGTGGTATCTGATCCCATCAGATCTCAGAAGCTAAGCAGGGTTAGGCCTGGTTAGTACTTGGATGGAAGACCACCTAGGAACACCAGATACTGTAGGCTTGGAAGAAGGACCCGGCAATCCACACCCAAAAATCAATCCACCATTGAAAACCTTATGAATAGCATAGAAGCACTGACAATAGTGTTTCACCTGTTGTATGTAGGGTTGCTATGAGTTGGACATCGACTTAACAGCATCTAACAACAACACATATGATTTATATCTAATGACTAGAAGGATAAACACCCAAATATTAACAGTAGCTATCTCTGTTTTCTGAGCTTAAAGGTGACTTTGTTGCCTTCTTTGTTCTTTTTATTTCAAAATTTATTCTATAGTAAAATGTGTATTTCTCAAAGATCAATAATTGCTATGCAATAATTATGATTTGAAAAAGATTGCTAATCAAGATGATTTATAGTACTGCCTCTTTCTAAGTGTCTATATTCTTATAATTTATTATCTGGCCCTTTTTTATAAAAAAGTTTTCTAACCTGCATTCTAGAATGTTGAATTTTAAATTTCCATCATTTAAAATAATACTCTAATTTAGAGAAAATATAGTTTAATATTAATGTTTCATATAAAGTTTAATGCCACAACTTCTATAAGTATTTGTACTTTATTTTAGCACATTTTATGAATAGTACAGTTACAGGAAAGATCAAAATCTAAGCTGACTCTTTCATAGAAGAACCAGAGAAACTTGGATACAGTGGGGCCTGTAGAAACCTGGGCCTTCTGTTGTTGCTCTCTGTCCCACCCTTGTGAACTGCAAACCATTATTTCCAATCCAGTTTTGTGGTCACAGGAGAGGAGTAGCCACTTTTGAAAAATGGGTAGTTCACTTTCCAACTGAAGGTACACATAACATTCATTTCACTAACAAATATATATTGCATGAGGCATTCTGTGGGCTGCTGCAAAGGACGTGTGAGGTCTCTCTGTCCCTAAGGATTGTGAAGAAACAAAGTGGAGACAGATGCTGGACAAAGTTAGAATTAAAGAAACACAGGCCTGTATGGCATAGGAAGAGTGTCTTTGATCTGAGGAAATACAATATGTTTGCTGCTGTTGTTGTTGTTGCCTTCAAGTCAGACCCGGCTCATAATGACCCTTATAGGATTTTTCAATGGCTGATTGTTTAGGGATTGTTTGGGAGTGGGCTGCCAGGTCCTTCTCCTATTTTTGTAGTGCTGGGGATCAAACCCAGGGCCTCACAGAGCATAGAGCTGCACTCTACCAACTGAGGCCAACCCCAGCTCCTACAGTGATCTATAGGTATTTGAAAAGATGAAGGTGAAGTCTATGAGTAAATCTGTAAAAGGGTCAAGTGGCCATGATTTTTTTCACTTTGTAATTAATTTCCTTTTTTATCTAAATGTTTTAATGACTATAACTAGGAAGATTTGGCATATAAATAGGATTTGCAGCTTTCAAAAACATTCCATTTTGGCCTTTGTTTTTAACCTGAGTAGATTTCATTTTGATCAACTCTCATTTCATGTTATTAATCATTGAGAAATTACATTCTTTGGTGACTTAATTTGAGGGTGGGGTTGCATCTCATCCAGAATGACAAGGACACCATAGTCACCTCTGTTTCTAAATATTTCCTTCCTACTTCTTCAATTAGACATTTGATTTAAAACGCATTTCTTTTCATTTAAGGTGTGATTAGACTTAGGAGCATGAAAGTATTTGTTGCACATTAATGCCAATGTCTGGGGCTGGGATTTGGCTCAGTTGGTAGAGCGCTGCGCTGCAGTCTCTGAGGTCCCGAGTTCAATTCCCAGCACCGCAAAAGTGGGAGAAGGGGCTGGCAATCCGCTCCCAAGGCAATCCTGAAACAATCGGCCATTGAAAACTCTATGAGGGTCACTATGAGTCGGATACCAACTCGATGGCACCTAACAACAACAACAACAATGCCAATGTCTAGTCAAGTGACCATCTAGTGGAGATCTGCCTTAGTTTATAGGAATGATTGGTGAGGGTAGGGTGTAGAGAGGTGATCATTTTGGAGCTGGGGATGTCTTTTGAGGACACTGTGAATTCATTGATTGTCTAGGAAAGAGGAGAGAGAATAACATAGATAATTTGGAAGGCCCCAAAGCTCAAGTACATGAGAATCACTGCTGGATAATTTACTCATGCTTTTCCTACTCTGAATTTTCCATATTTACATCTTCCACATTTATTTATCAGAAGGTCAGAGGTATGTAATAATTCCTCTGAAATTAATTCCCATGTCTAGATTGTGGGCATTGTGCACCTAGATTATGGATGGAAAATCTAATAGCTTTTTTATTTGGAAAAAGAATTCATGAGTACACTATTAACAGTGATAAACTTGGTAGTAAAATATCATTCAAATTCTTTTGATATATTTATAAATATTTCTGAAAAATCCATATTTACTCTGTAGGTAAACAGGCATTTCATGAATATTGTAATCTTTATATTCTTGATAGATAATATAGTTTGATGGAAAATTTTTGTTGAAAAGCCAAGAACATACAAAATGCATTATTTGAGGAATTTCCTAACTTGCTGTATTCTCATTGAGTTTTAGGCAGTTTTGTGTTTGCACAAACTATAGAATTCATGCTGTAGGATCTGTCTAGATTCTACTGGTAAATACAGTACATATTGTATATAGAATTTCTAATACATATGAAAATGATGTAGATTTTTATGTTACTGTATTTAAGTAACATGTAACTAGTTTTAAAGTCTGAGCCCCATATTAATCAATAGTTTAACAATTTTAGTAATTGTTATTTACTTTTACTGCAACTTAAATGTGTTTCCTAAGAGCGTATGTGAGGTACATAATATAACTTGGACATATACATAATTGATTCAAGATTGGTTTGTTACTTGATTTGATATGAATTGCTATCTAGTTCATGGTTTGCTATTCCCCCTTAGTTAAAATGAGTCAAAATTATATAGAAGATGGGTTAGATACTATCCCTCTGAGAATAAAAAGGGCATGCCTGAAATTCCAGGCACTGGTGAGGCAGAGGCAGGAGGATCGTAATTTTGAGACCAGAGGCAGTCTGCACAACCCTGACTCAAAAAAGTAAAAAAATGGACTGAGGGTGTAGCTCAGTGGCACAGCACTTGCAAAGTATGCAAGTGTGAGGCCCTGGGTTCAACCCCCACTCCCACAAAAAACAAAACAAAACAAAAAACCAAAAAACAAACCCCCAAAAAACCAACCAAACAAAAAAGTGCTCTTTAAGTCCTTTATCCTTTCCAGAAAAGCCCAAAGAATCTCACTGATGGCTGGTGAAGATGCTGGTCTTATGGGTCGCTTTCTCTACTTGCTCTTCATACATGCTCTTCCTACTTTTGTGTGTATGTCGATAGCTTCTTTTTGTGTTCCCAGATTGCTGTCAGGAAGTATTTAACTCAAATAAACTAGCACCTTACTTTTAAGAGGAAATATATTTACCTCCATAAAATCTGGATTCTAGATAATAGAAAATCTTGACTTTAACAAATAATTTTTGTTACCATCATTTATACCAAGCATCTGTTGAAAGTGGCTTATCTAGAGCTGCTCCTGGATTGGGTGCACAAGGGACAGGTAACCTTGCTTCAGATCAATACAGAGGAGAGGCAGACAGCTGTCAGTGTTAAAATTACAAAAATGTATGCCCAATAGATGATGCAATAGCATTATAATCACCAGAGAAATAATTATATAAGAAAAGGTGGTAAGCTGTGAAATTTTTGTTAGTTTCTATATTCAGTTAGTCTAGGAAGCCTTTAAGAAATTCTGGGTAGGGGGAGGATTTTAACATATACGTCACTGAAAGAAAGTGCTATCTCTCATAGGATGTCTTGAGTAGCAAATCAGTATTTGTGCCCTGGCTTCAAACTCACAAAAAATTGGTTTCAGGTTCATATGAAGATTTAATATGTTAAAATTTAGAAGATCAAGTTTGGCTTGGGTTGGGGTTTAAATCCGATGTATAGTTAGCAGGGCTTCAAACTGAACCCTAATGTGAACCCTGACCCCTTTTGGTTTAACCATTTAGAAATTTTTTTTTCCTGAATGCAAACCCAGTTAAAAAGTGAGTTTGAGTTCAGCTTTTAATCTTTTTGTTTGTGTTTATTTTTATGTCATTATCCATTTAAAAATGTAAAAAAACCTGAAGAAAAAAACCATTTTATTTGTCCATCTACACATAGTATTGCCTGCAGCCATAGCCCTGTGGCATCCGATCCCGTCGGATCTCGGAAGCTAAGCAGGGTCGGGCCTGGTTAGTACCTGGATGGGAGACTGCCTGGGAACACCAGAAGCTGTAGGCTTGGGAGAAGGACCTGGCAACCCCCTCCCAAATATCAATCTGCCATTGAAAACCCTATGAACAGCAGAGAAGCACTGACAATAGTGTTTCCCCTGTGGTACATAGGGTCGCTATGAGTCGGATACTGACCCGACAGCATCTAACAACATCAACAACATCAACACATAGTATTAAAATTTTAGGCCCCAATTAAAAGCAAACCCAAACCCTCTATGTTTTAACATATCGAACCTACAACCACACATAAATCCATTTTTTTGTGTGTAGATTTGAAGCCTTGATTTGTACTGTTTGTGTTTTTTTCTGGCAGTCATAATCTTGGGCAATTATTTGGACACATAATGGGTCTTCAGAACTGAGGGAGCAATATTTATACATTTCTGCAAATCATGGGAATAATTATAAACTGATTCCTAGAGAAATGGAAAAAAACCTTTATCTCAGTAGAAGCTGATGATATGCTACCTGTGGACATTTTGGAATGCTATAGACAGTTCTAATTTTTTATGCTTTTTTTGATTAGTCTGTTAAAAAAGTGCCTAGATATACTTATTAAAATGATACATTAGAGATGTTTGAGATTATTCCTAAGTACATAGTGTCAATTTTCATTTTGATTTATTATAACATAGAAAATATGTTAATTTGTTGTAAGTATTTTGAGTTATTTAAAATTTTGAATAATAAAATATTTCCTTACATGGGCAATAAATATAATATGAATATTAGTTCATGATACAAAATGTACTTTAATAAAATAAAATTTATCACCAAGAATAAGCTCCTACTTCATATACATATTTTCTTAATATACTTTATGCATGCTCCTGTAAGGATGCTGTAATTTGGTTTTTTAAATTACAGCTCTCCAGGATGAGAGGGAGCCTTGATTTGATTAATTATGCTTACAAGCTGTTAGAGGGGGCAAAAGAAAATGGTTTTGACTTTAGTTTTTGCATAATTGCTGCTTTTTGGATATACGTTTCTTCCATCAATTGTTGAGACCTAATTTATTTTAAAGAGGGAGATAAGCTGAAGAATTGTAAGTATCAATACTGAAAAGTAATAACATTTAACTACTGCTTTGATATGGTGATAAGTAAGATAAGGGAAAGTATTTGTTAAAATGTTAGTGCCAGACTTCATGGATATTATTTCAACCTTTAAGAAAATAGTTCTTCTTATATTCTTTAGATGATTTTTCATTTTGGTTAGCTGACAACATTAGATGTTATATTATAATGAACATAACAGAGTCCTTATATATGTCTTTGTTGAAAAGCATTTGTGTTGATCTTTGAATTTGGTATTCACTATTCTGTTAGAATAATGCCTGAGATTTATTTAAGTTATTCTTAGTCTAATAACCATGATTAGAAAATACTTATTGCTGGAAGTGGGGGAATACTGAAAATGAGGCAAAAAAAGCCCAGAAAATATGTTGTTGTTGTTGTTAGGTGCCATTGAGTCAGTATCCGACTCATAGCGACCCTCATAGGGTTTTCAATGGCTGACTGTTTTCGGGATTGCCTTGGGAGTGGATTGCCAGGCCCTTCTCCCATTTTTTGTGGGGCTGGGAACTGAACTCGGGACCTCGGAGACTGCAGAGTGGCGCTCTACCAACTGAGCTAAATCCCAGAAAATATAGGCAACCCAATATCTAAGATATGGTGTCTAAGTTGTGAAAAGTTTAAAAATTAGATACAATGAATAATCAACACAGTTTTATCTTTTCTGTAACTAATTTGTTGTTGTTGTTAGTTGCCCTCGAGTCATTATCTGACTCATAGTGACCCTCATAGGGTTTTCAATGGTTGACTGTTTCAGGATTGCCTTGGGAGTGGATTGCCAGGCCCTTCTCCTATTTTTGCGGTGCTGGGAATTGAACTCTGGACCTCCTCAGACACTGCAGTGCAGCGCTATACCAACTGAGCTAAATCCCAGCACTCTGTAACTAATTAGCTGTATTGAATCAGTGGCAGGCTCATGTAAAAAGATATAAGACTTATTTAAATCTACCTTAATAACTCTGGAAAATTACAGGTGACGGTCTTCCAAGATACCATTTTTATTCTTGCTTCTGTTTCTTTTCCATTCTTAATCATTTCTTCATGTACAATCTTAAGTCTGGGGTCCAGCAAGAACTCCCCTCAACAGCCACGTTTGGTTAAGATGAACTTGTTCTTTTCAAGCTCACAGCTGCCTAAATATGTATTCTATTCTTGGAAGCAAAGATTTTGTTCATGACCATTTGCTGTCTAGTAGTGTGCATGATATAGTCTGTTCCAGTGGGAAAGTTGCATACACGTGTTGACATAAGAGGGTTTTACTGATAAGAAATCAAGAAGCATCCTGGGAAGATTAGAAAAATTAGCCTTTGTCTAGAGGGAAAGAAAGAGAAATTGTATTTGGCATACTTCCTCTTTATTTGTACAAAATATTTACACAATCTTCAACTGCAGAAAAACAATTTAAAATACTTTCTAAGCATATTTTCTGATCAAACACACACTTAGCATACTTAGCAAATATTTACTTTTCTCAAATTTTATTCTATTATTGTTCTAGTTTATGCCCTGGGATCCCATAGCACTTTTATCTAATACTAATTTACTGTTCACCACTTTCTGGTTTTTGTTGTTTGTTATTCTCACTTAGCCCTGTATTTTGGGGGAGAGACAGAGAGTGGCATTTACTTTAGCCTCTGTTTCCAGGCTGAGCACAGAACATAGATAGTACTCAATATTGCCTAATTGAATAATGATAGTCAATCATGATCATAAAAAAAACCTTTAAATTTTACTGTGATAAAGATTTAAATGCAACATTTTAAGAGGTTGATGCTACCTTATTAGAAATATTTTATTGAAATCCTGTTTGCAATAAAGTTAGTTTATTTAGCAGAGAAAATTTTGCATATGCCCAAGGTACTTAAATAAAGTTCTCTAGTCCACTGGGGTTCCACAGATGGGTTTAATATTAATATAAACTCTGAAATAGTTTGCAAAATGTTGCATGCTTGTGCCTTTTTATGGAGAGAGGATCAAAGCTTTTATTAGATTCTCAAAGAGGTCTATGATTTAAACAAGATTTCAAATGACTGAGTTAGAGAGAAGTTGTTTTGGTGAAAAGTCCAGAATTTTGTCAGTTGTCATATGTTCTCTTGGTGCTTTATAATTTGAATTAAATTTTGATAAGAAATTATGTAACACTGGATTCAATGTTTTATAATTTAAAATCATTAAAACACACACCAATCTCTCTCTCTCTCTCTCTCTCTCTCTCTCTTTTTTGTTGATCCTAGGGCCTCTCATATGCTTTGCAAGTGCTTTGCCACTGAGCTGCACCCATAGCCCATTTTTTAATTTTTCATGTTGAGATAGAGTCTTGCTAATTACACAGCTATCTCTGGCCTCGAACCTGCTTCTGCCTCCTGAGTCACTGGGATTATAGGCATGAGCCACCCCACCTGGCTTATCCTTATTTTTAACGACTCTAGGCTCTTGTAAATGAAAGTATTATTTATAGAGAAAATCAACAGCTAATAGTTGGAAAGGTGATTACAAAATTCATATACAATGGATGTATAGTATATACTCAAATACATTGCACATAATAAGCATATTTATAAATACATAGAATAAAAACAGGAAAGATAAATTTGAATTATCTGAAGTGATTATTCCTGGGTGGATCTTACAGAATTTTATTTTCTTCTTTTGGCTATTACAGTCTTCTCTTTAAATTTATATTAAAAAATCTATCTATCTAGCTACCTAGTACTTTAAAGTTCTTTCTCTTAGAAATTGTTCTTTACATTTTGTCACGCTGATTATCTTCAAACATTTAAATATAAATATATATTTACACATACACATATATATTTATACATATATACACATACACATACATATATAACAGACACATATCTATATATATGGTCAGGGAGCAATCTATGTCAATGACATTAGAATAATTTAAACATTATTGAAACAAAATTTTATTTATTGTTATCTTGAGAGGACCTTATGCTTCCACCACCAATGAATCTATCCTTTGTATTAGTCTTAGTCATGCAGCAGGTAGAAAGGTTGTCTCAACTCTTTGGGTACAAATAAGAAGTTAGGTATGCTGGGAAAATAGATGGTTTGGAGAAAACAAGCTAAATCTACTAGCCAGTGAAGAAAAATAAATATCTTTTTTTTAGATTATTAGTGTTTATTAGTAACTTTTTAATGTACAATGTAATGGGTCTCAGTATGACATTATCATACATGCATTTCTTTTTTCCCCTCCTTTTATTGGTAAATGATAGTGGGGTACAGAGTAGTACAGCATTGGCTTTTTCCATTACACAACTTTTATATCACTTTTGGTTACACTTTTATCAGCTTACATGGTTTATAGAGCCTTATGACTAATATGCAATAAAACTCAGATGCATATTTGGGTTATATTCCCCTATTTTTCCAATGTACTCACGAAGTTGCATTGTTTACATTGAGATTATCTCCTCCCCCTTTATCCTTCTGCATTGACTTTCCTCCCTGTCCCACCTTCTGCAATCTTCATTTCCCTGAGCTAGTTCCCTCCCGCCTTCTTTCTACTCTTTATATTGTCCCTTCTTCAATAAATTTAATCATGCATTTTTTATATATCAACTTATGATCATGCATGTATTTTATTGCACATTGCTTATGTTCATCTCCCACGTTCTCCTTTCATTCCCTCCTCCCCCATCTCCTCCCTCACCACCACTGGTCCACTTCCCACGGCATGTCTTGTTTATATGTATATGTATCTATCTATCTATCTATCTATCTATCTATCTATCTATCTATCTAAACATCTCAACTTTGCCTAATGTCCATCATATGTGATATTTCCTTTTCTTTCTTCCATTGCCCTTTCTTCTTGCTTTCTTCTCTTTTCTTTAAACCATTATCCTTCCATGAATAGGTCCCTTCTACTCCCATGACCTATAGATTGAATATACATTAAGGTCTAGCTTCCACATGCCTGTAGCTGTACCTCCCTGGCATCTGATCCTGTCAGCTTTCAGAAGCTAAGCAGAGTCAGGCCTGGTTAGTCCTTGGTTGGGGGGCCCCCTGGGAATACCAGTTGGTGTAAGCTTGGAAGAATGATCTGGCAGACCACTCCCCCAAAACAATCAGCCATTGAAAACACCATGAATATCAGAGAAGCACTTACAATAGTTCCTAGCATGGCACAGTGTCTGGTAATGTCTCATCTATTGTACATAGTGTCATTGAGGCAGGCCTGACTTGATGGCACCTAACAACAGCAGCAACAACAGCTTCCACATATCAGAGAATATATGATGTTTATCTTTCATAGTCTGGCTTATTTTGCTTAAAGTGATGATCTCTAGCTACATCCATTTTCCAGCAATTGCCACAATTTTGTCTTTATGGCTGAGGAATACTCCATTGTGTGTATATGCCACAATTTCCTTATCCATTCATCTGATGATGGATACCTAGATTGTTTCCATTTCTAGGCTATTGTGATAATGCCACAATGAATGTGGATGAGCAGGTATATCTGGAAAATTCAAATCAAAACAACATTGAGATACCATCACACCCCAGTCAGAATGGCTGGCATTAACAAAATAAACATCAACAAATGCTAGCAAGGATGCAGGGGGAAAAGGAACATTACTATACTGCTGGTGGCAATGAAGATTGGTGCAGACACTATGGAAATCAGTATGGAAGTTCTTCAAAAAACTAAAAGTAGAACTACCATGTGACCAGGCTATACCCCTCCTGGGTATATATCCAAAGGAATTTAAGTCAAGAAATGTATCCTTATTCATACTATCAATTAGCAAGGACAATAAAGGGCAATTTAGGGTTGCCCCCTCTCTCTTTCGTGCGCGCGCACACACACACACGGTCACATACAAACACACCCACATGCTCCATACTCTTGAATATTGTATGGAACATTCTTTTAAATTCTTCCTCTTTTTCCCTTACTTGGCTACCTTTGATATTCATTTCATCATAGATCACTTACAAAAATATAGTTTTGTTGGAAGCTGGAGGATTATCAGCAAATATTGCCTGTTCTTTTGTGCTACATGTGTCCCTCCCTAATTAATGCATTGATTGGGTCCTTCTGACCCACCAAAAATCCCTCTGAAAATCATGTAATCCAAATATATAAGTTGTTATATAAGTAGAAATTCAAAACTATTTTTACTTCAGGTATAGATAACTCTAATGAGGCCAAGAAGGCAAATAAACAATAAAAATACTCCAATGAGTGGTTCTAATAAGTCACTTTGTACTTAACATTGAGCTGTAAATACTTACAACTATATGATGTATGATGTTTATGAAATTAATCCAGGTATCTGCATCACCATGCAAGCCTTCAGTGGAACTCCAAACCATAGTTAGGGAAATGTCAGAGGAGACAGACATGTGAGGCTTAGTAAGAAACCTTACTAATGTTGTCCTATGGTTTTTTTTATTTCTATCTTCCCACTGCACATACTGCTGCCTCTGTAACTGTGGAATGGCAGTGTGCATATATCCAATAAATTATCAAAATGTGTGAAATTTCAACAGGGAGTGGGGGAACATGTTCCAGAAGTTTTAAGTGAAGATGGAAAAGTAGGAGATGAAGTTAAAGCCAAGAGGCCTACCACTTCACTCACACTTTGTTCCAACCAAAGAGTTTATCACAGTGAATCCTAGGTGTGAAGCAGGTTGAAATGGATATTCACTTTCTGCCTGGAAAGTATCCATACTCTGTCTTCTTAAAGTAAACTGAATTCCCTAAGAGAAAGTACATTTTATCTTCTATACATATATCATATATTTGAAGTCCATGTATTTAGGATAATTCAGGCCTATCCAAATTGAGTGTGTTGCAATGTATTTATCTAAGTAAGTGATTCAGAGATGGGTACATGAGATAGAAAGATACTTTTCTCTAAAGATAAATCCAGGAATGATGTTGATCTGTTGCCCCTGGCAACTGTATAGCCACTATGTGGAACTTGAGAATGAAACCATTTTAGAGAGTGAATGGGTTCTGGGAACATAGTTTGAGACCCCAGATACACCTCGGCTACCTTTTTCATTTTCATGAGCAAATTCCTTTCTTATTTAACTCACTTTGACTTGTTTTTATTTGTTGCCTACCACATGAAGATTTCTAACAGAAACGTCTTTCCCCTCCATAAAAAGCACGTACACTCCATATTAACTGGAGAGTAAACTAGAGCTCTTTGGTGCTCTGTACTAGCATTGCGTAACCTGAGATAAGACTGCCTTTAGCATCTTTGAATGTGTTTTCTGTTAAGATTCTAAATTCTTAAATTATCTGCTTAACCCAATAATATTCAAACCATCTTTTCTAATATAAACACTTGCGATTATAAATTTCTTCCCAATTAGCACTTTAGTTAGACTTTTCAGATTTTGACATGTAATATTTTCCAATTTCCATTATGGTTGCTTATTTGTTCTTTGAGTTATTTATATATTTTAAAAATCACCCACCATAACTTTTTATCCAATTTTCTCTGTTGTTAGCCTCTAACTTGATTATATTGTAGTCAGCAGACATGACATATATGTATATATTAGTATATATATTTTGGTTTTATGAGATGGTATGCAATCAGTATTTATAAATGTTCTACAGATATGTGTGTATAAATATTATCTGTTAAGTTAATTTAAATTATTTAAAATCTGTTGTAGTTTAGTTTTTGTTGATACTGTTCTATATCATCAGTCACTGAAAGATTTGTTTAAAATCTCCTCATATTATAATGAAAATTTCAAGTTCTCTTATTAGTTCTGTCAAATATTGCTTTATTTGGAATTTATGTTATTAGCTGTGTACAAGTTTAGATTTATTACATCTTGATGACTGAATCTTTTAGCATTGTGTATTCATCCTCTTTTTTTTTGCTAAAAATAATTACTGCCTTAGAATATGCTTGAAAGTATAAACAGTGATATAATTTTCCCTTTGGGTGGTGTTTGCTCATAAACTCTGTCCACCCAGGTTACAAGCAATTGGCCAGTGACTTAGGGAAACTCCTGGATTGAGAGCCACCTTACCATTTGGATTCTTGCTCTTACTTTTTATTATCTTCTCAAAATTTCCTATAGTTTCATATTGTATGGCAAGCTCAATTATTTACTAGAAAAGATTTTTTTAATGATTATAGTAAATGTTTTTGGGAAGTTTATTTTACTTGGTATCCTGTGAGAACAGTTATTCTCCTCCATGTTTTTATCCATTTAAATCCTTATCATTTTTAAAGGCTCCAAAGGTACCTCTTCAGAGAGTTTGTCTGTCAGAATTAATCCCTTCCTCTGAATTTCCCCATATTATGTATGTTTCCATTTAGGACTGATTTGATTCTATCTTAGATAATTTGCACTTATACATCTTAGCTTGTGTAGATATTTTCTATTTCTTCCCCAGTATCTCCCCCTTTCACTTATCTCCCTAAATGCCACAGATTCTTACCAAGTCTAATATAAATTTCATGTCACCCATGGTGGCCTCAAATATTCTACTCATGGATGTCTTCCATTTCTAAACTCCCATTATACTCTTATGTCATGTCACTGAAATAGCACCTTATGGTTTATAATCCTTCCTTGTTTTCTAGTCTTATGATGGTCCCTGGTAGAAACCAGCAAGAGATTAATATGCTATTGTTTTCACCCAGTCTGATATCTACTGGAGTCTTCTGGTGTCTTGAATTATAGATAACATTGACTCCAGCCACCACTGCATACTGAGCACTTGTCTGAAATCCTCCCCAAACTTTTGATCTTTCTTTGGCTGTAGAAAAGATGTGTTCTCAGCTTTACCTATGCCTCTGGCTTCTTGTTTACACATGTTTAGCTGTTTGTGGGTTATCATTACATCATGTTTGCTCTTTCTGTTTTCCCTACATCAATCCAGATATGAAATTCATTATCTTAGATAATTTTCACCAAGAAACCTATTCATCCAGGATAGTTATTGTTTATAATATACTTTATTAAGCTATTGGGAGATATGTATTCCAGCAGCATGAGGAAATTGATTATTTTTCATATCTATTCCTGAAAACCACTCAGTTATCCCCTCATTGGGAATACTTTTTCTGAATACTTTTATCTCAAATGTTGTTCCAGGCCTCTCTCAACTTCTTGACTTCTCTTTTATCCCCACCTCTCCTAGCAACTTAGGTTTACCATTCTCTTTTGCAGATCCACAAACCTAGGCTCCCACCAATTCATCAGGCAACCTATCAAGGCATTTTCTTAAACATATTGGGGAGAAATTCTGGGGCAGCTGTTAAGAGGGCAGCATTTTCATCTATTTATTTTCTAACTCAAAAATATCTTCTAGCAGCTCGAAGCTAGCCTCATGCCTTCTTGTAAGTCCTTTTAGGAATGTTGTCATTAGGTAGTAAAAATCCCGGTGGCAAGATACAACTGTTGCTAGCTATTTCGTGTGGCATGACTGAACAATAGGAAAGAGTTATATAACAAAACTTTTGTCAATGTTTTCTCCTTTGGCTCTGCATGCCTTCTGACTGCTGGTACTATGTCTTCTGTTGGTCTAAGGTAAAAAAAAAAAACAAAACCAAAAACAAAAACTGGCCTAGCTCTCCAAAGAATGGCTCCTTCGGGGAGTGAGTTTGGGGTACACAGAAAGAGGAACAAAGAGAGAAAAATGGAGATCTATTTGCTTCATATTTTTGAAGTCTTTTAATGTGGCTCACCATTGACAGTCTGAACCGATTGAACCTATTGATCTCATGCTTGTTACTCCAATGTGACAAATCAGTTTACATGTCTTTGGAGGGGGGTTGGTATTTTGTAGAAAAATAGACCAATACCATGAATAATAGTTACATTCATCAACCATGGATGAATTTCAAGAACATATTGTGATGTGAAATATGCAAATCTCAGAGGAGAATATATTCAATATTATTACTCATATAAAGTATAAAAATTGATAAAATGAAGTATATATTATTTAAGGCTACATATAAAGGACACCAATAATTTTGGGTGAATTGTTGTTGTTAGATGCCATTGAGTTGGGTTCAACCCATAACCACTCTATGTGCAATACAATGAAACACTTCCTGACACCATGCCATGCCTGGCACTATATCAGTGCTTCTCTGCTGTTCATAAGGTTTTCAATGGCTAACTGTTTCAGGATTTCTTCAGGAGTGTATTATCACATCCTTCTTCCATTTTTGCAGTGCTGGGATTGAATCCAGGGCCTCAGAGAGTGCAGAGCAGCACTGTACCAACTGAGCTAAACCCCAGCCCCACTGGGGTGAATGGGAATGTTCTATTTATTGCCTTGTAGTTAGATGTAAAGATTTCATTTTATTGTTGTTCCTTAAACTAGACATGCAAGTTTTTATCTGTTCTTTCATGTATATGCTGTATTTCAAAATACTATAAATGCACAAATTCAACAACAAAAGCAGACAAAAAATATACTAATATCAACAAAGCAGAATATATCAGAAACTCAGTTTTCTAAAATCTAGATTTAGCTCTGTAGATGAACAGGTTTTGTTTAAATGTATTTAACCTTGGAAAAAATAAAGTACAATTGTTACTGAACACAGTCTTTCTTCTTGCTGAATATATATCAACTACAGAGGAGAAAAATCAGTGACTCATAACATACTACATCCAGTGTCTGCACAAAGGATTTAGATTAATTATTCTTGGGAGGATCAGAAATAGTGCTCTAAGAACTTGACAACTGATACTGGTTGTTTATAACCCAAGCCATTACGAAACTGAAGAAACAGACTATCATCATTTTTGTGGAAGTAGAAAAGTTTGAATATAGCCAATTATTATTATTGTTATTATTGTAATTATTACTATTAGCAGTCCTTGGGGGTTAAACCCAGGGCATTGCACATATTTTATAAGTGCTCTATCACTGGGCTGCACCCTCAGCCCATTATTTTATTTTTTTATTTTTGAGTCAGTGTCTTTCCATTTAGGTTATTAGATTAATGCAAGATCCTCTTTCAGAGATTAAAAATGAAAAAAAAAATACAACAAATCTCCTTATATAGAATGTTTCAAAGTGCATGATGAACCTAAAGATTCATATCATATGCAATGTAATTTATCCTTCAATATGCATTAATTTCTCTTATTTTTACATGATTCCCCTTGTCAACAAATGAAAATGTTACTTTTTAGGATAAGGGATTGTTTGTGCTAATCAAGTGATTATATGTATTTTTGCAGGCTTAGTACCTTTCAGCTGAAGAGATTTGTATTTCTCTGTATTTTCAATAGCAAGCATGCTATTCCTTTGAATAGGCAAAATAGACACCCGAGAGAGATGACTTTTTTCAAGTTGTGTATGAAGTCAGTGGGTTTCCTTTATAATAAGACCATGTTCCTTTTTTCCCCCCTTTTTGTAACAAAAACAAGAGTTGACATCATTGTTGAACAAGCCAGACATACTTCAGCACTTGGCTCCTTTCCAGAACCTTGGTGTGCTCACTTCTGGCTATATTTTTTAAATTAACATTATTGTGTTAATATTTATGGTTTATTGAGCACATATTTGAAGCAGATATTTGTGGTAAGTGCTGTTTTGTTGTCTTAAATTGGTACTCAGGAACACTAGAGATATAAAGGATAAGATTATACATATATATACACACATGGTTATATATATACACACACACATATATACATACATATATATACATATATATGTATATACATATATATATATACATATATATACATATATACACATTACATATACCCATGTGTGTGGTGGGTATGTTTGATAGTGTGTGAAAGTCTGGCTTTAAGTAAGAACATCAAAAAAAGAAAAGTCAAATAAAGAAAAAGCATAATTTCCTAAGTTCTGATCTACCCCACAGTGCTCAGCTCCATTGTCTCCTTGGGTTTTCTCCAAAAAACAACTTATTTATTCTGGATTTGGAGGATCTGAGAAGAAGAAATGTAGCTCTATCCATGGAGTGGAGATAACCAGGGAAGGTCTTTGTCTACCCAAACCTAAAGACACCCTTCAGGAGAGAAGCCCACACTTCTGAAGTTGCCATTTGGCTTCCTCCCCACCCCCACCAATGATAAGAAAATTGCAAGTCACATCCAGTTTGTTAGTTTCATTTCAATTATGATAATTTTAGCTGAACTCTAAAGTAGAGCTTTATTTTAGTCACAGCCAGCAGGAGCAGATGCTACTTTTCTGGCTCTTGGACATTTCTTCTCCTCATTTGAACAAACACGCCTACCCCATCTCTCTTTTTTTCTTACTTTCTATATTATATATGAAGCAGCATAGGAAAAAATGGACAGGCATTCCGAAATCACAAATGATCACTCTTTAGAGGTTGGTCACCTCTTAAGTCCAAACTCTAACAGTGACATTCAAAGAAGAAAGAGTTTTTGGAATATAGATATTCACAAAGGAAAATGTTACTTTTGCCTTAACATCTGTCCTTAGATTTAATAACCTTATGGTGATACAACTTATCCACTTAAAGTGTATAATTCAATGATTTTTAGTATATTCACAGTGTTTTGTAACCATCACCACAATCAATTTTAGAATACTTTCTGTAGCCCTGAAACTCTAGGGCCATTAGCAGTTATTTCTCATGTCTTCCAACTTTCCACAATCCCTGGAAACTATTAATTTCTGTTCTGTCTCTGTGGATTTGCCTATTCTGGACACATACATAAATGGATTAAAATATGTGGTCCATTGTAACTGGATTTTTAAACTTATAATGTTTTCATGGTCCATACATGTTGTAGGATGTAATAATACTTCATTTTATTGTCAAACAATATTCCTCTGTATGGATATACCACCTTTTACTTATTTATCAGGTGATGGACATTTAGGTTTTTCCCATGTTTGGGCTATCATGAATAATGCTGCTATGAGCAATCATATACAAGTGCTTATGTGGGTATGTTTTTAATTTCTTTTGAGTATATACCTAGAAGTGGAATTTCTGGGTGCTGTGGTAACTGTGGGTCTAACCTTTTGAGGAACTGCCAGGCTGTTTCTCAAACTGGCTGTACCATTTTCCAATCCCACTAAGTGCTCCATGCCGTTAGCTTTTAACTGGATTATTGTTGATCCCCACTATATTAAATGTATATAGTTAGCTTCAACATTATAATATCAATACCAAAAACAATATTTAATGACCTTGTTATGATTTTTGCAGATATCTGTTAGGATTTGATTGTAAAACCCTTGAGAACAGTCTTTGTTGGGAGCCAGAAATTTCTCAGTGCTAGTGCTCTCTGTATACTGAAAAAAACAAGATTGGCTCTCCAAAAAACACTTTTCTTTGCTGTTGGAGGGCATGAAATATGAGTCTGTGGTTTGGGCTTCTCATGCAGTTGGCCATAGGTGCTTCAATGATGCTGAATTTTTGTTGTTGTTGTTGTTATTCCTCCACCGGTGTCATTCTGTTTGCATGTTGATGGGAAGGAGAAGAAAAGGGAGAAAAGAGAATGTATCAGAGAACTACCTGACCCAGTGTTTTGAAGAATTAATATACAGTTTCCCATGGAATTCTCCTTCCTATATTCCTATGAACACACACTTTTCTTAGCAAGATGCATGTGTTATGTTTTCCCTTTGGATTCTGAAATTATTTACTTGTCATTCACAATTCCAAGTACATTTCTTGTCGTCTTCAACACAACTGAACTGTTGAAGGAAGAGATTAATGAACCTTCTCAGTGCCTTGTGTTATATTGTCTCCTACCCTGAAGTTTTTATTGAGATGTGAATACATTCATTTCCAATAAGTTTTATTCACTTTTCTTGATTGCACTTAGCAGTGTTGTTATGAAAACATACTGTGTTGAGGAATGGATATGTACAGAAAGCTGACAAAGAAACACAGGTTTGAAAGTGGGCCTTTTTATCTTTGAGGTAGGGTTGAGACTCACCACAGTGCTGTTTTCCATTTTTGTTTTTCTTTTGGACATTTGAGTGTGTCTTATTTATTATTGTTCAAGAAGGCATTTCAGTTGACTTTAATACTGTTGGCAGCTGCTAGCCTCAGCATGGCCTGGCAGCTGGTATGGACAGTTTTGAGCTGGCTCCAGCATCCCCTGAATTAGGCAAGAGTGAGAATGTGGGGTCCCTGTTCCCCATGTGAGTGGGATTTGTATCCCATCTGTTGTCTCCAGTGCCTTGGTGAGCCCTGCTTCCACACAGAGACCCTTGCTTCTGAGTTAAGTCCTGTCATATCTGGTATGTGTGCTGGCCCAGGTCAGACCAATGTGTGTCTCATGCTTTTGACTGTTATCATGTGGATTTATGACCCCTACCATGGGCTTTTAGAAACAGAAGTATTGTAAGATTGTCTTTGGTTTTCTTAAATAATGCAAAATAATCATAAGAAAAAATAATGTCCTCCCATCTCCCTGCTTTGGATATCATGCTGTTAGAATAAATAACCTATGGTACCTCTGTGTTGAAGTTTTCTACCTATCCCTGGATGATTCCCCCTCCATCCTTGAATACTGAGCCCCTATTCATAGTCTGCCTTTACACCATTTCTCCTCTCACAATTTCTAGCCACCTCAGTATCCACGAGGATGATCCTCCTTGTATTGTCTCTCATTTTCTTTATTACCAATTCTCCTCTGATGAGTTTTTCTTTCAGTCTTCCTCAACTGCTCTAGCCTAGATCTTACTAATGATTTCAGCTTTTCCACATCTTAAGTTCAAGAATCCCAGCCTCTAAGCACCAATTCCTGTGTTCCCAACTTATTTTCTCTGTAACATGATTCAAATAATTCAGTTTCTCTAGGAACTACAATCCACAGATGACCACCTTTTTACTGTTTCCCCACTCATGTCTTTTCTTCCCTCCTTAATCAGCATGAGTTCCATACTTAATCCTTTTATTTCTTTCCTTGCCCTTTCCCTAAATGTCTCTGCTCCTCATCACCTCATTGGAGTTGCTTGGCAATGCCATGATCCAGGGTAGATTCAAATCTCTGTCTATTCTACACCACACCTGTGCAGGAGAATGTGGCTGGGGAAATATAGATGACCATACTGATAGGTTTCAATTGAATTCATGAACCTCAATTGACCATGAACCTCAAGGGTGTCTGTACCATGTTTTTCTAGTCTCTGCACATGTCACCTTCCTAGACTATTTCATAACTTCTCCTCCAAAAAACAAAAACAAAAAATCCAACAATTATTCTCACTTCTTCATTTTCAGCTGATAACATTATTACTCCTTCACAAAAATGAAAATAATCAGAAAGTACCTCCAGACTCTCATCATCCCAGACTTCCCTCAAGTGCGCCACTTCTGTACCAACGATTGTAGACATTTTTCCACCCATATCAAGCCAATCCCTCAATCTAATTAGGAGTTTCTACTGCTTTGTCTATTCAAGAACATTACACCAGGAATTTCTTACTTCCTGACCCACATAATCAATTTTCCCTATTTGGTAATCCTCATCAGCATTTAAAAATGCCATTTCTCTCCTTACTGAAAAAAGAAGCCCTAGATTGACTTGACATCACTCACAAGTTTTCTTTCCTCTTTCCACTTTAAAGAAAAACCCCTAAAAGAATGTAGTGTCTCTATTCTACCCCTTCCTTTCTTTCTTGGGTCCACTAACCCGGATGTTCTTTCTACCACTCCACTGAAACTACTTTCTTGAGGTCATTGATGATCTACATGTGACTGGATTGAATGGTCAACTGACAGTTCTAATCTTGCTTTTTCTATCAGTAATATTCAACATGCTATCACCTCCTCTATTTTGAAACACTTCCTTCACTTGACTTTCAGGGCACTGTACTCCTGGTTTTCTTCCTATCTCGTAATTGATTCTTTGCATTTTCCCTTGCTATTTCCCCCACTTACTTTTTCAACCTCCTAGTATTGGCATGGGGCTGGGGTATAGCTCAGTTGGTAAAGTGCTATTCTGCACTCTCGGAGGCCCTGGGTTCAATCCCCAGCACTGCAAAAATGGGAGATGGATGTGACAGTCCACTCCCGAAGCAAACCTCAAAACAATCAGCCATTGAAAACCCAATGGAAGTTGCTATGAGTTGGATCTGATTCGATGGTGCCTAACAACAACAACAGTATTGGCATGGGGCTGGGGTTTAGCTCAGTTGGTAGAGTGCTACTCTGTACTCTCTGGGGCCCTAGGTTCAATCCCCAGCTCCACAAAAATGAGAGTAGGACCTGATAGCCCACTCCTGAAACAATCAGCCGTCAAAACCCTTTGAATAGCAGAGAAGCACTGACATAGTATCAGGCATGGCACAGTGTCAGGAAGTGTTTCATTCTGTTGTACAGAGGGTCACTATGACTCAGACTTGACTCAACTGCTCCTAAGAACAACAACAATATTGGCATGTCACAAGGCTCAGTCCTTGGACTATCTCTCTGTTTCTTCCATTGATAGTCTCAGACATGCTCATGACTTTACATATCCTCATATAGCCAATTGCATACGTAGTAATTTCTCTTAGACATCTAATAGGTTATCTCACCTTGTTGTTGTTGTTAGGTGCCATCGAGTCAGTATCCAACTCATAGCGACCCTCATAGGGTTTTCAATGGGTGACTGTTTCAGGATTGCCTTGGGAGTGGATTGCCAGGCCCTTCTCCCATTTTTGCGGTGCTGGGAATTGAACTCAGGATGTCAGAGACTGCAGCGCAGCGCTCTACCAACTGAGCTAAATCCCAGCCCGATCTCACCTTGATACCTACAAAACAACCATCTGAACTTCCCTCCATATCTACTCCTGCTCCAGTCTTCCCTGTCTTAGTAAATGGAAATCATCTTCCAGTTTCTAAGGCTACACATCTGGAGTCATCTTAACTTCTTTCTTTTCTCATACCTCAAATTCAGTATTTAAGAAAATTCTATGACTCAGCAAAAGATATTCAAGAGATGAAGGCTTCTGGTCACCTTCATCACTTTGCTTCTTTATACTTGATTCCCAGAACACCAGCCACATATATTTTTCTTCTCAAGGTCTTCTAGTGGCCCCTTCACTCTGTTCAGCCATTGGTCTCCTTGCTGTTCTGGAAGCACATACCCTCCTGAGGCCCTTTCCTCTCCTCCTTCTCCCTGGGATGTTACCTCCTGTGCCTCCCTCCTGTCTTTACTCAGCATCATCTCCACTGAAAGAACCTATTTAAAGTTGCAATCTGCTGCCTTCTGGCACTTTCTATTTTCTTTCACTTCTTTATTTTGTGTCACATTTATAGCCACCTAACGTGCTATATATTTTATATCTTATTTGGTTTATTTTTCTATTCCTTCCACCAGCAGAGTATGTGCTTTATAGGGCCAGGAGCTTTTGTCCTTTCATCAATGCCAGGGATAGTGCCTGGAATAATAAACACTCAGTAAATAGCAGTCCCATGAATATCATGTGGATCTAAGTGGAGTCCTCTTTTTTCATATTATAACCTACATCTACCAACAAAAAACATGCAGTGACAAGTCTCCTTTAAATAAACCACATGGAAAAACTGGATAGTATACTAATCCTTCATGCCTCTGTGCTAGGCTTGAAGATTTGCAGCAGTACAGGGTAGTAGGTAAGACTCAGAGAGGAGATTGGTCATGAGAACATTTGAGCATGAATAGGCTGACAGAGGTATTGAAATTCCTTTAAACATCTTCAGAAGTTTTACCTTGTGACTACCAGCTTCACCAACAGGATTGGTGGACTCATGCATGTCTTTATTATAGAGATATAAAGTGTCCTTTTTCTTAATCTTTGTACATTAAAGAATTCTAAGGAAAGAGATTGTGGAATTTTAGGCTATTCAGTTAGACCCTGTTATGAGTGGAATTGTGGCCCTCCCACAAAACATATATTAGACTTCAAACTCTCAGTACATGTATAAATGAACTTATTTGGAAATAAGGTCTTTGCAGGTAAGGTTAAATCATTAAGATGGGCCCTAATCCAATATGACTGGCATCTCTATGAAAAGGGGAAATTTGGACCTAGAGATAGAGAGCTATGAAGACACAGAGAAAATGCCATTTACAAATCAAGGGATGCCCAAAGCTACCAGAAACTAGGAGAGAGTCCTGGATCAAATTCTCCCTCACAGCCTCAGAAGGAGCCAACCCTGCTGACACCTTGCCCTCAGACTTCTGGCCTTCAGAACTGTGAGGCAACACATGGCTGTTGTTTAAATCACTCAGTCTATGGTGCTTCGCTATGACAGCATTACGTTATTTTTGTTTTATTACTGTATATACATTGGGTATAGTGTTTTAGAACTGATAGTTTATTCAAATCCCAGAGCTTTAGATTTTAATTATCTAAAGAAAATTTCCATCTAGTACTCATTCACTAGTAAAACCTTGGGGCCCATCGTAACATACTCAGACACTTAATGAAAAGAAATGGAGTTTCTCTACTGTTTTAGATGCAAAATTTGGAAAGCTACTTTAAAAATAATGTGACAGGTTATATTTAAGTATTTAATGCTATACTTTAATAGTATTTTTGATAAATGCTGCCTTAGATAAATGATACCCCTTCTGAGTTTTCTGAGTCAAGGAAATATTTTTATGTAATCTTCAATATTTAAAATTAACTATAGGGACTAAGGGAGAAGGACCTAGCAACCCACTCCCAATCAATCTGCCATTGAAAATCCTATGAACAGCAGAGAAGCACTGACAATAGTGTTTCCCCTGTTGTATGTAGGGTCGCTATAAGTCGGATACCGACTCGACGGCACCTAACAACAACAACAACATAGGGACTATAAATGGAATTTATAAGAAATGTTTACTTTTGAGGGGTTAAACCTGGTCATTTAAATTAGTTGAAAAAATTTTAGGATATTTTTAAGCTCATTTAAGTCAAGAGACCTTAATGTTAGTAAAAAGTGGTTTTGTATGTTAAAATCTTTTCCCTCTTACATTCATTTATGCATCTAAAGATATGATAATATATATGCAGAACTATATTTTTAAATACTTAATTTAGCTTGAAATTATAAGATAAGAAAAAATCTGAGATCAATGGCTTAAAATTCCATAGTTATAATGAACTTGGAGGGAACCTTGTATACTTAGTGAAGTATAGTCTAAAGATGGTGGGAAGACTGTACTCAAATGATAATATTGAATAACATTCAATTTTTGTTATTTTTGTTGATGTTGTTAGGTGTCATGAAGTCAGATCTGACTCATACTGAATTTATTTTGTGAAAATCCATAAGTTTAAACATATCTGACATATTTGGGTTTTTTCTTTCATGTCTCAGTTTCCATTCCTCAAATTTTGTATTATAGATTAAATTTTTGTTATACATAGAGATACATGACAGATTTTTATAATACATAAAAGTACTGAAGATCTGGGTGTATAAGGCTCTTGTAAGTAGTGTAAATTCGGAATCTTCGTTTTAGCTCTTAGTTTTGCTGATGAACTGATAACCTTGAGGAAGGCTTTCCACCTTTATGATTTTACTTTCATCATCTGTAAAACTCATCTGTTTAATTTGCCTCCTGAAAGCCTTTGTGGAGCCTGACAAAGTTTGGATGTTTGGTTTTTTCTCCTGAGAATTGAGTCCATGTGACACTGTTTGAAAGGTTCTTTTGTTTTAAGTGGGCTTTTTGTCTTGTCTGCCACTTGCCACTGGCAAATTTCCTTTGATCATGAGAGATTCTGTTTGGATATATCATTTGAAAAGATAGCACTGTATCTATAAGCTTTGAGGAACACCATTGTGACTACAGGAATGTTACTAAACAAATAGAATGTATTGCCCATTGGGTACAAGGAATTGCTTAGCATGTAAAATATGCATGTACTTGTGTAGTGCCTGTTTATATCTTGTATCAGTGTCTTAGGCTTCTCCATAGACACAGAGCCAATAGGATATATATGTGGGTATACAAGAGAGAATTTATTTGGGAATTGGCTCCCACATTCACAGAGGCTGAGGAGGTCCATGAAAAGCTAAAGAACCCTAACAGCCAGTAGCACAGCATAATCCAAGCCTGGAAGCCTTAGAAGTAATGAAGCCAATAGTGCAGCCCCTAGTCAGAGGCTAAGGCCTCACAAGACCAAGGGGGCAGCTGCCTGAGACCCAGAGTGCAAAGGCCAAAGAACCTGGAGTTCAGTTTCCAAAAGCAGGAGAAGGGTGACCTGCTCTGGAGGGGAAGACCAGGGAGAAAATTCTATTTTTTTCTGCTTTCCTTTTCCATATGGCTCCCAGCCAAATGGATGGTGGCAATGTACGTTGAGGGTGGGTCTTCCCCATTCAGTTTGCTGATACATACACCAATTGTTTCTGGAAATATCCTTATAAGTACACCCAGAACAATGCGTACCAACCATTGAGGCATCCCATCAGTCAAGTTGGCACCTGAAATTAGCCCTCATGATTATAACATAGTGCTGTGGTCTGAAAATTCATAGGTTGAAACATAATCACCAATGTGATGGAGTTGGAAGGTGGGGGCTTTGGGTATGATTAGGTCATAAGGGCTCAAAGAGACCCCAGAGAGCTAGATCAGCTCTACCACCTCATGAGGACATGGCAAGAAGGTGTCAGCTGTGATCCAAAAAGTAGGTCTTTGCCAGACATCAAGTATGCCAGCACCTTGATCTTGGACTTCCCAGATTCCAGAATTGTGAGAAATAAACTTCTGTTTTTTATAAGCTACCCAGCCTTTGGGATTTTATTATCAGTAGCCCAAATGAAGATATCACATAGGAAAACATTTATTTAGCGTAGTAATTTCTATTGCCTCATATGCTTATGAAAGCTGGACATTGAATAAGGGAGACAGGAGAAGAATTGATGCTTTTGAATTATAGTATTGGAGATACACATTGAATATACCATAGGCTGCTAGAAGAACCAACAGATCCATCCTAGTAGCAGGGCAACTAGAGTGTTCCTTGGAATCTAGGATGGCTAGGCTGCATCTGACATATTTTGGAAATGTTTTCAGGGGGCCATCAATCCCTGGAGAAGAACATCATTTTGGAAGAGCAGTGGGTCAGTGCAAAAAAAAGGAAGACCTCAACTAGATGGATTGACACAGTGTCTGCAATAATGGACTTAAACATAAAAAAGATCATGTGCTTGGCACAGTGTCAGGGAGTGCTTCATTCTGTTGTATATAGGGTAGCTATGAGTCAAACCGACTTGACTGCATCTAACAACAGCAACACTTAAGGAAAGGATATGGAAATTCAGGCTGTTACTAGTACTCATTTTACGTCATAGGGTAATATTTAGCACCATGAGTACACATTAGGACAGCCAAGCTTAGAATCAAAGCACAGGAGAATCTCTGCAAAGAATCTACATTTATAAATCAGGGAATAGGGTGCAGGGTAGGTTTTGCAGATACTTACATCCTTCCTGGAAGATAATTAACCTAGAGTTATTACTTTTTTTATGATGGTGCTAGGAATGGAACCAAGGTCTCATGCATGTTAGACAAGCACTCTACCCTGAGCTACATCCCTAGCCCTATGTGATTTCTTTTTGTGGGTGTCTATTTTTAAGACTTTTGGTAAAAGAAGTCATGTACAAGACAAAGGAAAGGAGACAGTTTGGAAGTCTGTAGCACAAGGCCATATGGAGGATTTAGGGAAAGACTGTAGCTTCCTCTAGCTGTTGAGAAGCTTTTGGGATAGCATCAGTTCTAGAATTTGCAGGAGAAATATACCAAGATGGAAGCCCTAGTTATATTCAGGGTAGAAGGATGCAGTAGATCATTATAAGCAAATTCTGCAAGACGTGGATGTGGGATAGATGCATTATAAGATTGAAATGTTCTTTTGATGGCAGAACACAGTACACTGACATGTGGATAGTAAAAGACAGAACACTTTGTTACTTATACTCCAAATGAAAGAGGGCTCACAGGCAGGGTCATACAGATGGTTGCATGCAGGGACAGAGTAAGAGCCTTGTGGAGCTGTAGGGACCAGGTTATGAGTGGCAAATTGGGTGGGATTAGAAAACTCTTTTGAGAGTTCTCTGTCAAGTGGTCAATTTCAATAACTTCATGGGCTCCACAACATAGTGGATATCTTTAGTTTTCTGGTATCTGCTACCAGTGTGATTAGGGTGGGTACATAGTGACCCAAAGTATGATAGCCCCACAAGAGGAAGAGTTGGACAGTAAACTTAAATAGCCCTGCAGAAAGTGAGGCTGAATGGTCTCTAGCCAGGGCCTCAAAATAGGGTCAAGACAATCTCAAACAAACAGAATACCTGTACTACAGTGGGTATAACTTCTTCATAGCTGTTTCTCAAGTACCTAGTTGATGCTTCTCCTTGCTTCCACCATCTGTCGGTGGGTGCAGGGGAGAACAGCTGTTCAGGATCTTAAAGACCTTAGTAAACACCTCCCCAAACTTGTATACACATGGGTTATGTGTGACTATAAGGCATCTCAATGTCCCACAGAGACTGAGGAGCTTGTTGACATGGGGAGAGTGTTTGTTGTTGCTAATTTTGGGTAACTGGAGCAGGAGGTGTCTTGAGCCTATTAAGGATCATCCCATAAGCAGAAGAGCTTGGAATCATGCCAAAGGAGAAGGTTGAGACCACATCTAATGTGAGGTGTCACAGGAACACTAGCAGGTTGAAGAGGCTTGAAAAGTTCCTGGCGTCATCCAGACCTATTCTTGACCAAAGTGGATATCCCAAGGGATGGTGCTTATACCATAAATACCATCCAGTCACTCAGGGGTTGGAACTGACCTCCTTGGTCAGCTGACTGGTATTGTATCCTCAGTGACATTCTTGGCTGCTGACTTTGCCAGCTGAGCAGCACAGTAGCTATGCTAACAGAGCTGGCTTCCTTTTTGTATCTCTGGCTCTCTGGTACCACTGTAAATTAGGAGTCTACTTACTGCCCACAGCAGTCTCTTTTAACTATAGCTGGGGTGAATGTTTCCATGGCAATTGTCGCTTTGGGAATAGCAATCTATGAGGGGGCAGTTTTGGCTAGTTCCTGGCCCCAGTTATCTGAGTTGCCTGCCTACAGAACATAGTTTTATAAATTCCAGGGGTATTGCTGTCGTGTTCATCCTTAGAGTTGATTTCCTCAGCCTTCAGGGTCCTCTATGATAGGCCATTAGTGTCTTACATAATTCATTCTTTTTATTTTTTCAGAAGATATATAGAAAACAAAGAAAAAGATACCTATTTTGTATTTGTCAGTAGTAGAATAATCTCTTCTTTGCTCAAACTCATGATGTCCTGTACATATGAGCCATTCTTTTGATTTTTGATCCCTGTTATATAATAAACTTAAATGTTTAGCATTCTAAAATACCGAGTTCCAGTTAGTTGAGCACCATTTTCTTAGTTGTTTATGCCTTAAATATCAAAAAAAAGTCAAAAAATAATTTTCACCATTAAGCATTTGGTGAATTGGTTTGGTTAATTGGTAATGATAGATATTTGTGTATTGCTAACAATTTAATAATTATTTTTATATTGAAATATTCCATTTTGCTCATTTTGAAATGTATTTATATGCATTTTAAAAAGATAAGTCATTCTATAATCCACCAGAAAAGTATCCTCTGCCCACCATATTTCCACTCTTCTTTTACTATTTACCTCCATAGTTCTAATAACAAGATTTTTCAGTTTTGTTGTTGTTAGGTGCCGAGTTGGGTCTAACTCATAGGGACCCTATGTACAACAGAATGAAACATTCCTTGACACTGTACCATGCCTGGCACTATGTCAGTACTTCTCTGCTGTTCATAGAGTTTTTGATGGCTGCTAGTTTTGGGATTATTTTGAGAGTGGGCTGCCAAGTCTTTCTCCCTTTCCAGTTTTAGACGTTATCTATTGACTTACTGATTATTACAGCTGGATTATTTCCCTCTGCCAAATTCATAAATTGAATCTCTAACACCCAGCATCTCAGAATGTGACTATATTTGGAGATAAGTTTTGTACAGAAGTAATTAAATTAAAATTATTCCAGGGGTGTAGTGAGGTCACATCCAGGTGACTGGTGTTCTTATAAAAAGAGGAGATTGGGATACTAACAGCCACATGGAGAAGATAATGTGAAGACAGCAGAAGACAGCCATAAACAAGCCAAAGAGAGAGGTCACAGAAAAATATAACCCTGATGGCACCTTGATCTTGTATTTCTTGTTGTTGTTGTTGTGTGCCTTAAGGTCGGTATCCGACTCATAGCGACCCTCACAGGGTTTCCAGTGGCTGACTGTTTTGGGATTGCCTTGGGAGTGGATTGCCAGGCCCTTCTCCCATTTTTGCGGTGCTGAGAATCGAACTCGGGACATCAGAGACTGCAGCGCAGCGCTCCACCAACTGAGCTAAATCCCAGCCCAGCAAATGTGAGGCAGTGCTTTCTGTTGTTTAAGTTACCTAGCCTGTGATATTTGCTATACCCTAAATTGACCAAACATGCAATCAGGATGCACTACTAATTATTGGTGATTAGAATGCAAAAGTTGGAAACAAAACTCAGTGGTTGAAAAATATGATCTTGGTGACAGAAATGATGCTTCAGATCACATGACAGAATTTTGTCAGACCAACAACTTCTTTGTTGCAAATACATTTTTTCAGCAATATAAACAATGACTATACACATAGAGGCCTGCAGCCATAGCCCTGTGGCATCTGATCCTGTCATATCTTGGAAGCTAAGCAGCGTTGAGCTTGGTTAGTACTTGGATGGGAGACTGCCTGGGAATACCAGGTGCTGTAGGCTTGGGAGACAGACCCGCCAACCCACTCCCAAAAATCAATCCACCATTGAAAACCATATGAATATCAGAGAAGTACTGACAATAATGTTTCCCCTGCTGTACGCAGGGTCGCTATGAGTCAGATACTGACTTGGCACCATCTAACAACATACACATGGAATTCATCAGATGGCACATACAGGAACCAAATTGTCTGCATTTGTGGAAGGAAATGGTCAAAACTCTCAATATCAGAAGTCAGAACAAGACCAGATGCTGATTGTAGATCAGAGTATCAACTATTCATATGCAGGTTCAAAGTGAAATTGAAGAAAATTTTAACAAGTGTATGAGAGCCAAGGGCTGACCGTGAGTATGGTTAAGGTATGACCATCTGAATTCAGAGAGCATATCAAGAATTGATGAGTTAGACACTAATGATTGAAGACCAGATAAATTGTGATATGACATCAAAGACATTATTCCTGAGGAAAGGAAAAGGTTATTAAAAACATAGGAAGAAAAAGAAAAGTCAAAATTACATGTCAAAAGAGACTCTGAAGCTTTCCCTTGAATGTTGAGCAGCTAAAACAAAGACTTGACAAAATTAAAGAACTAAATAGAAAATTTCAAAGATCAGCTTGAGAAGACAAAATCAAATATTATAATGACATGTGCCTAGAGCTAGAGATAGAAAACCAAAATGGAAGAACATACTCTGTTTTTTTTTCAAGCTTAAAGAACTGAAGAAAAATTCTAGATTTGAATGGCATTAGTGAATGATTCTACAGGGAAAATATTAAACGAGTCAGGAAGCATCAAAAGAAGATGGAAGGAATACAAAGAATCATTATACCAAAAAGAATTGGCTGATGATCAGCCATTTTAAGAACCTGAATATGATCACAAGCCAGTGTTACTGAAGGAAGACGCGGAAATTGCCTTGAAAGCATTGGCACAACAGAAGGCTCCAGGAATTGATGGAATTTCAATTGGGATGTTTCAACAAACAAATACAGCACTGGATGTGCTCACTTTTTTATGCGAAGAGATTTGGAAAACAGCTACCTGTCTAAGTGACTGGAAGAGATCTATATTTGGCCTATTCCCAATAAAAGGAGATCCAACTGAATGTGGAAATTATTGAACAATATCATTAATATCACATGTAGGTAAAATTTTGCTAAAGATCATTCAAAAGTAACTGTGGCAGTATATTGACAAGGAATTGCTGGAAAATCAAGCCAGATTGAGAGGGGGTATGGAAGCAGGGACATCATTGCTGATGATATATATTCACTGCTGATAGATATTCACCAAAGCAGAGAATAGCAAAAAGATATCTATGTTTTATTGATTATGCAAAGGCATTTGTGTGGATAACAACAAATTATGGTTAACAATGAGAAGAATGGGATTACTAGAGAACTTAACTGTACTCATGGGGAATCTGTACATGAACCAGGAGGCAGTTGTTCAAACATAACAAGCAAATACTTCCTTGTTTAAAGTAAAAAAATATGTGCATCAGGGCTCTATCCTCTCACCATACCTTTTCAATCTCTGCGCTGAGCAAATAATCTGAGAAGCTGGACTCTATGTAAAAGAACATGACATCAGGTTGGAGGAAGACTCATTAAGAACCTGCATTATGCAAATAACACAGTTTTGCTTGCTGAAAGTGAAGAGTATTTGAAACATTTACTGATAAAGATCAAAGAACACATTCTTCATAAGGACTGTGCCTCAACATCAACAAAAAAAAATCCTTACAATTGGATCAGTAAGCAACTTCATGATAAATGGAGGAAAGATTGAGGTTGTCCATGATTTTGCTGTACTTGGTTCTACAATCAATAACACCTGGGGAAGCAGCAGCCAAGAAATCAAAAGACATATTGCATTGGGAAAATCTGTTGCAAAGGCCTCTTTGGAATGTTGAAAAGTAAAAATATCACTTTGAAGATGAAGATGCTCCTGACTCTGCTTACAAGCAAAGATGGCTATACTGTGTCTTATGTATTTTGGACATGTCATCAGGAGGAACCAATTCCTGGAGAAGGACATCATGTTTGGGAGTGAGGTGGGTCAATGCAAAAAAGGAAGACCTCAACTAGATGAATTGACAAGGTGACTGCAACAATGGGCTGAAAGATAAAAGAGATCATTTGCATTGCACAGTGTCAGGTAATGTTTCATTCTGTTGTACATAGGGTCACTATGAGTTCCACTCAACTCGACAGCACCTAACAACAACAACAAGAAAACTAATATGCTGCTGTGATAAGGGGTATGATATTTCCTTTCTTATGTTTTCATAACCTGCAGCCATGCAACTGTGGCCTCCAATCCCATCAGATTTCAGAAACTAAGCAGGGTTGGCCTGGTTAGTACTTGGATGGGAGACTGCCTGGGAACACTGGGTGCTGTAGGCTTGGGAGAAGGACCCAGCAACCCACTCCCCCAAAACAATCAGCCATTGCAAACCCTATGAATAGGAGAGAAGCACTAACAATAGCGTTTCATGTGTTGTATGTAGAGTTGCTGTGAGTCAGACACTGACTTGATAGCACCCAATAACAACAACAACAACAACAACATATCTTTATATCCCTCTTAGGTTTATATATGTAAACATCTGAAGTTATTATAGAATTATGATTTTGTTATATAATTCTTTGAGATTATAATGTTATAAAAACCATTACAGGTGAGCTGAGATGTTCATTCTGGTTACATACTCTTGTGTTTTTCCTGAAATTAACAGTTGTTTCCTATTTTGTTCAGTGTTCTATGAACAGTCAGTACTTCATTTTCAACTCTTACATAAGTGTATATCTCTCTTCAACATTCAAATACAGGAAATAATTGATCAGTTTTTCTTTTAAATGAATTAGTTCTGGAATTTCCTATCAGTGGTATCCCAGAATCTCTATTTTTCATTATTGCAAGAATTCTCATACCTATCACTTATCATGAATCCCATTTCCTAGCTTCTGTTTTCTGAATTTGCTTTCTTACTTTGATAGATCACACCCTCAAGTATCATCCTGAGAAAAGTTCATGGGATGTCAACTTTCTTCTATTCTTATATATCCTTTAACTAGGACCTACCTCCTAATTTTTATCATATCCCAAATAATACCATTAAATTACATCCTTGGATTAATCCATTGATGAAGGCAGAGCCCTTGTGATCCATTCATCTCCTCAAAGCCTTACTTCTGAACTCCTTGCATGGGGTGCAGGCCTTCAATACATCAGCCATTTGGGGGAAAATTTTGTATTCAAATCATAGCACATACATTAATATTTTAGAATTCTTTTTTTATTGCAGAAATAATGACACTAGGAACACCTGTTTCCTGCATATTTATAGCCTCTTTTTTCTATTTTATATATGTGCTACCTTTTCTTATGTCTCTAAGGATATTTATAATAGAATTTAGAAGAGTTTTTCTCCATTATCTGTTTCATTTTATTTACTTTGAGTCCCAGTTTTTCTAGAGACATTCTTCCAATGTCTGGTGGTCTTTAGTTGCAATTGTTATATTAAAGTGAGATACAAGAAGGTAAATTAAAATTCTAAAAATGGCTGGGGAGCCCCATTGTTGGAAGCCCTCCCCCTTGAGGATGTGTAAGTGTTTCTCTTGGGATGTCAGTCCACAGGGAAGGGATATGGTTGGCTCTGGGAGCTACAGAGGGAAGAGGACTCTGAGGATATTCACAGTTCCCCTGCAGATTTTCATTTATTGCTGATTTTCAAGGAATGGTGCTTCTCTGAGCTCAGAATCCTTGTCTTTTCCCAAGTGATCTTTCAGTCTTGTGCTGGAGTATGAAAAGGCTATCACCTGGGCAGGAAGAGCTAGAGAGAGAATATGGAACTTCAGTGCTACTTTCAACAAACATTACCAATGTGTTTTTGGTTGTCCATAGGGTTCCTTACCTTTGGAGATTCCTGGTGCCTCTAGTTTCAGGGGATTGTGGGGTAGGCAATGTCTAGCTTCAGGGCCACCTCCTACCAGCTTAGATGTCAGCTCCCTCATATGTCAGTTATATTGGTTTGATTGATTTTGCTCTTTCACCTTCTTTATGGCTGTAGAACTGTACCATGGTAACCATTTGTGGTGATTTATTGGGATTTAGGCAGGATCTGTGGAACCCATATCAGTTCCATCTATCTCATTTCTGGGTGGGCTACCTTACATTAAAATTCTCTTTTGAAACAAAGTTCCTTGTTTTGAGACCTTGGATACTCAATGACAAGGAATTACACGCTCTCTCTTGGTTCAAACATTGGTCATCATGGTTATTTGTTTGCAAAATGGTCAGTTAAACTGCTGCCTGCTGTAACTTGAGGTACAACAGCTGTGCCTAGTAAGTAGACTATTAGAGAACAAGTGAAATGCAGACACGAAATGTGCTGCACCTCCTTGAAGGCTTTGGTAATATCCTACAAGAAAAAGCCTGAGCTGAAGGTGATCTACTACTTTTAAAAAGTAGCACAAGAACAATTTGTGTGTGTGTGTGTGTGTGTGTGTGTGTGTGTGTGTGTGTGTGTGTGTGTGTGTGGTCCTGGGGAGTGAATACAGGGTCTTGTGCATACTAGGCAAATGCTCTACCACTGAGCTACATCCCTAGCAGGAAGAATAATTATTTTTGCTAGGAGAACAGAACTTGGGTTGGCATTTGCTGATGAAAAACTAATCTCTTTGGCTAGAGCCTGAAATATGGGTCAGTTTATTGAAAAGGCCAATTCTTTCTGTAAGGCAAGCAGAGGCAGGAAAGTAGGTGTTTCACAGGGAATGAAATGGGGATAAATAAATAAATAATAAGCCAGAACTGTCAGGATCCCTCACATTCCTGTAGTTAAGCATTTATAACTTTGAGGTAGTGGAGCCTGAGGGGGAAATGTGGATGAGGGGCAGAATTGCTTTCTGGCCCAAGGCTGTGATTTCTTAACTGCCTCAGGACAAACATTGTTAAAGTAGAAGCCAACTGAGGGCATAGCCTGGGAGCCTGTGCAAGCATACTGGAACACCCAGAAGCAAAGACTGTCTAGGAGGCAAATAGAGCAAGATTTTATGAAACAATTGAAGCACTGGACTGCCGAAGAAACTTCTAGGTAAATTAGAGCCTATAACTATCCAACTCCTAAGACAGTCTTGGGGACTGGGGTTTGGCTCAGTTGGTTGAGTGCTCCTCTGCACTCTTTGAGGCCCTGGGTTCAATCCCCAGCACTGCAAAAATGGGAGATGGTTGTGGCAATCTATTCCCCAAGCTATCATGGAATAATCAGCTGTTAAAAACTCTATCAGTAGCAAAGAAGCACTGACATAGTGCCAGGCATGGCAGTGTCAGGGAATGTTTCCTTCTGTTGTACATAGGGTTGCTATGAGTTGGACTTGACTCACCTAACAGCACCTAACAGTAACAACAACAACAACAGCAACAATAATAATAATACAATCTTGAGGCCCACCCCCCATCAATTTGTGCTAACATTTGGGTTACTATTGTTCTCCAGACCTTGGGAAGGTGCTTTTAAGGTCTCTCCATGGGAAATGTGTAGATATTGGTGACCATGGGAGAAGAAGACACTCTTTGTGGGTGTAGCCGCAGGACCTGGAAGATGGATGACCAGAAAAATCTTTCCAGAAAGCAGGGCTGCTGAAGAGCCAGAGAGGCCTGTCTTCTTCTGTCTGACTGCATTTGATTTGTAATATGGACCAGGAAGCTATAAGCATCGCTTTCCAGACTCCCCTTCTTGAATTAGGAGTTTATTTCACGGGTTGTATGTATGGTTGCCATGAGTTGGACAACAACTTGACAGCACCTAACAACAACAATTGACTACTATATGTTATGTTGGCAATAGCTTATCTTTTAGCCACATGTTGCTGCTGAATCATAGAGAATACTGCCTGCACCTAAGAGGTAGACCATATGTCACTCAGAAGTCCTGGACTTGGAAATGGTTGCAGAAATGAATACAATTCATGAAAACAAAAAGCATAGTAGAAAGGACACCTTAAATGGGAGGGGCATTGTTTGGTAATTCAGAGCCTGGGATTTGGAGATAAATGGTCTGGGAGTAAATCCAAGCCCTGTGTTAACACTGCACCCCCTGGCATGTGATGCTCCACGTTTCCTTTAGATATGAAGTGGGGATGATACTAACTCCTGCCTCATGTGACTAATGTGAGGAGTGGAAGAGGCAGCGATGGGAAGCACTTTATAGAAGGCTTGGCAGAAGGTTATGTGTCTGATCCACAGTACCTCTGTGTATAGTGTGATGGCAAGCACACTGTAGGCAAGATGTGAGCCACAAAGAGACTGAGACAATGAGCAATTGGACGGAGGGGACTCAGGGATCAGGCAAAGGTTTCCTAACCAGCCAGGACTTCTCTGTAGCATCCTTTTGCTCACATATCTACTTTCCATTTCAAACCCCATTGTGTTGTATGGGTGTTGCCATCCAGTTTGTAGCTCTTTTGTCTTGGGGCCTGACATAGTCATAAAAGCAAATGTTCTTGGAACAAATATCTGTCATGAGTTCCATTTTTGTACTGATATGGGCACTCATGCACGTGTGTGTATGCACACACACACACACACACACACACACACACACACGTAAGATGTCTTGGATTTTCTTAGCTTCCAGCTTATCTCTTGGACAAATTTTGGATGTTTCATTCTTAGGTAAAATGGACAAATAAACAAAAAAAACCATTTAAATTTAGTCTTTCTGGTTCTATGTGGAAAATCAACCATTTCTTCACGAGTAGGCTTATATAGTGTTGGGGAGAAATGACATGTATTTTCTATATGATAAAAATAATCTACAAAATATTCTTTGGTTTTGGCCAGCTTTCAAATGAGGAAGAAAAGAGTGTGATGCACTTCTTTTAAAAACACTTACAATGTTTAAAAAGTGGTATAAAACATTTATAGTGTTAATATTTAAATTACCTTCTCAGATAAATAAAGTAAAATAAGATTTTAATCTAATTAAAATCACTTTATTTTGAATTTGAGGCATTATTTTTGCTTTTTATTGGGAAGAGCTTATATTTTGTTTTGTAAAAGGACTTACTTTTCTTCAGTGTGTGCAGTCTTGCACCATGAGTCTTAAAATGAATCAATTTATAAATATATATAAATAAATATATATGGATAGTTTTCACCATATCTGATGCAACCTACATGAAAATCTCTTTTTCTGTAAGTTATATGATATACAAATTTCTTTCCATAAAGGAACTATTTCAACAAGTTTCATCATAGTGTGCTTTTCAAACTGGGATAAGATTACCCTGGGTTATAAGTATGTTGTATTAGTTAGCTGGTTCATTGCTGTGGCAGAGAAACCTACCGAAACAAACTTATGGTTGAGAGACATCATTTATTTGGGTCCACAGTTAGAGGATTAGTCCATAATGGCAACAGTGCAGGTGTGGTGGCAGTATGCAGGAGGGTCTGTAGCAGACAAGCTTACATTTTTTCGATCAGAAAGTTGTGAGTCACCAGAGCTGTGGGTCCAGGTAAAGACTTCCAAAGGCCTGCCCTCAGTGACTATTTCCACAAAGCTGACTCCTGCCTCTGCAAAGTCCATGACCTCTACAAACAGTGCTACCTGTTAAGGATTAAATGTTCAAACATATGACTTTTGAGGGCCATTTGAGTCCAAGCCATTCCATATACCCAGAGCACCTGTTATGACATTTGGTTTATATACCTGTGGTATCATTTGTACTGAAAAGGGTTTTTTTTGAGAGATTTGAGGCTAACAAATAGAGGCTGAGGGTCTATTTTATATATTTCTTTAATGCTAATTAAAACTTTATAATAAAAGGGTAAAAATATAATGGCATTGGATAAAAATTTCTATGGTTTTTAAACAACTAAATCTTGAGACGTCAAGAATTTGACTTGCTTGCTAAAAGAAAGTAGAGCTCCCAAACTCTACAGGATGCATTTTAATTTTTCTTTACCATTAGTTGTTAAAACTTTGAATTAGATTTACTATGAGGAATTATTTAGTATACCCGATGGCACTTAACAAAATAATCTTTAGGTTTACATATTTAGAGGTGATTTTTAGTGTACATACCTCTGAAAGATATACGATGTTTAGAATCAGGGTCTCAGATGAACTTCCTGAATTTGAATACATCTTTGTGTGTGTCTTTTTATATGTTACTTTCTCCACCAGTGGATCTTCCATCTCTACCTAAAAGGTCTGTGATTTTTATCAGATTTATGATGGAGTCTGTGGTGAAAATGAAACAAAGATCTCAGTGGTTTAAATTTTTCTTTAAATTTTGCTATTCACAGATTGAAGCACGTATGGGCAAATGGTTTCTTTCTCTACTTGGATTTTATGATTTGAGGCTCAATAATGGTTTGTATTTCTTTACAAATTATTTCTTATGTTTTCCTTTCTTGGCTACTATTTCTCCTTCCTCTAGTTTGAGCTCAATGAAGGGTAAGTATTGTATCTTATTCTACTTTAAAATGTAGTTATCTAATGTTATGCCTGGCTCAGTAGTATATGTTGAATTGAACTGAATTCCAAACACATTCATATAGTTCCCCTGGAGCATTGCCCTTGTAACCAACAGAACATTCTGTTGCACATTTGTTTGAGCTTAAATGATTCAATTATCATGTTTACTTGCTAATGTCATCCTATCAATTGTGTTTTAGAGTTGGATGTTTTGAAGAATAGCTTCTCCTTAACAAGACAGAATCCAGACAAAGCAATAATCTGTCTTTACTCAGCCCAGACCTAATATGTTAATTCTGATTTAATTTAATTTTCTTCTGCTCATGGCACTGAAATTTTCAAATGGTTCATTTAGTGCTTAATTATCAGCTAAAAATTTCACCCTATGTAGAGAGAAGCCATGCTGTGTCAAGTGCTGATCATTTATATGGGCACATTTTCGCTCTTCTCACCATTGTTGGGCTTTGTGTTAGTGGAGAAGAAATATTTCCATCTGGGACTCTAATTTGAAGATAACAAATGTATTTTAGGGGCTGGGATTTAGCCTAGTTGGTAGGGCGCCACTCTACAGTCTCTGAGGTCCCAGGTTTGATTCCCAGCACTGCAAAAATGGGAGTAGGACATGGCCATCCACTCCTGAGGTAACCCCAAAACAATTAGCCATTGAAACCCTGTGATGGTTGCTATGAGTTGGACACGACTCAACAACAACTAACAACAACAACAATGTATTTTAGAAAGTACTTTTTAGTATTTCAGGGCTAAATACCATATCTTCTGTTTTCATATATTTTCATTACTTAGTATTGTGCTGCCTCTCCTTTAGAAAGAAGTTGGCATAAAGGCAACCTAGCCAAGGCTCATTGACACTTTCTTTTCATCTAAAAGGAATGGTATATTATTAATAGGAGAAGTTTCTGACCCTTCAGCATCAAGGACAATTGATTCCTATTCTCTTCCTTTTCTGTCAGAGTGATATGCCATCTTGCCATTCCTCACCCCTCCTATATTAGTTTCCTATTGCTGTTATAACAAAGTACCATAGACTTAAAAACCTAAAACAAAACAAATGCAATTTCTGTTAGTTGGAAGTGCAATACTTGTTTTGCTAAGCTGAAATCTAGGTATTGGCAAGGCTACATTCTTTTCTTGAGACTCTAGAAGAGAATCCACTTTCTTGTGTTTTCTAGCTTCTAGTGGCTGCCCATATTCCTTGGCTTGTGGCCACCTTCCATTGTCAAAGCCAGCAATAAGAAATTGAGTCCTTCTCCCATTGCATCACACTGACCTCTTATTAAGTCTCCTTCTTCCTTTTAAGGATTCTTGTGATTATGTTGGGCCCTGGGTAGTCCAGAACAATCTCCCCACTTTAAGGTCAGATAATTAGCAACCTTAATTACCTTTTGCTATATAACACAGCATAGTCATAGGTTCTGGAAATAGGACAATGACATCTTTATGATGGGAGTGTATTATCCCCGTCCCCCACGATTCTGCCCATTGACTTTTCATTCTAACTCCTATGCTTTCATTTACATTTGCACTTTTATTTCATCTCAGTTACGCCTTAGTTACAGGATCCTTTAGTCATCCATTTATTATGTTTTATTTTAACCTATACTTATGTTGTTGTTGTTGTTAGGTGCCGTCGAGTCGGCGTCCGACTCATAGCGACCCTCATAGGGTTTTCAATGGCTGACTGTTTCAGGATTGCCTTGGAAGTGGATTGCCAGGTCCCTCTCCCATTTTTGCAGTGCTGGGAATTGAACTCAGGACCTCAGAGACTGCAGCGCAGCACTCTACCAACTGAGCAAAATCCCAGCCTATACTTATGTAGGGTATATCATATAGGTACATGCTTGTGGAAGCTAGAAAAATCTCTTTAAAATGTTAATGCTTTAATCTTCATAAGAACTCTATAAGGTTCTATAAGGTTGTATTAAGATTGGCACTATTTTTCATTGGGCCCACGTAAAATAGTTGTTGTTGTTGTCGTTAGGTGCCGTCGAGTCCTGTCCCACTCATAGTGACCCTTATAGGGTTTTCAATGGCTGATTGTTTCAGGATTGCCTTGGGAGTGGATTGCCACGTCCTTCTCCCATTTTTGCCATGCTGGGAATTGAACTTGGGACCTCAGAGACTGCAGAGCGGTGCTCTACCAACTGAGCTAAATCCCAGCCCAGATAAAATAGTAATTTGTCTAAATGAATCTTCAAAAATCAATTTAATCTGTTCTTATTCATAAATTTTACTTATGATTGAAAGAAACAAGTTCTATAAAACTTATAGAAGGAATTAGCAGGAAGGGTATACTTACTTATTTGTCTTCTGTGACGGAGGTACAATCATCTTCATTTACAAGATAAATCTCAAAATTTAAAAGACTTGCCCAAGGTCAGATAGTTGGTGGTTGACAGATAGTTGGGATGCTAAAGCTTATGATCTCTGTATCATACAACACTATCTTGCCTGATGAATATTTATAGATTCTGTTCTGTATTGTTGTTGCTTTCTCTTTGCTATTGATTGATTACATTTTAACCATAGTGGTCGTGTTGCATTTTTGTTTTTTTATTGAATTTTTTCTCTCTTCTGTGGTGGTTAGTGGCACGCACTGACCTTCAGCTGTCCTCTATCACAAACAAGTGTTTGGTCTGCTTCTCAGTTCCCTCTTCTGATGTGACTTTCACATTGAATGTTTCTATTTAATGAAGGTCATTGCTTGTGAACAATATTGGTCTTCTGAAACATCATCCTTTCCATCAGTGTGATGAGCTTGCTGATTGAGGTATTGTATGAATACCTGTTTTGCTCATGGACAGAAATCTCATGACATGATCTTTTAGCTTTCTCCCTTATTATTTGCTTGTCCACAAATAAATAATAAAGGCAGAATAGGGAATTTTTTTTCAATTGTGTGAGGATCAGACTTGAACAGAAGTAATAGAACAAGGTCAATTTTCTAGTAAAGTTATTTTCAGGTTTCATATTGAAAAAACATTTGAGTTAGTAGTAATCTCATCTCCTAGCACGTAGCACTGATTAAGTTAGCATTTGGAAAACACACTGGAATGAGGGGTGCTAGGAACAGTTTGTTCTTTGTTTTGGAGATATATTTGCATTGAATTAGGCAGGCTGCAGGGGAATTTTCCTCAAAGTGAACTCACAGTGCCTTGTTTTTCATAAGGCTATCATCAATCCTTGAAAAATGCAATTACTTAGAAAACAAAATATAGCCTCTAGCAATTTACCTGAAATATTCCTGTTCATATTGTAGTTTCAGGGCATTGTTGTTATTAGGCTAGACAGCTTTTCTTGAAGTATGTTTGTCTTAGAGACCAGATTAATTTTTATGTGTATGTGCATATATCTAGTGCCCAATATCATTTATTGAAATAACATAAAGATATTATGTTGCTAATGGGTTTAAAAAACCACTAGGTGTGCAAGAATTTTATTTGGCCAGTAGAATTCACTTTTACCATACCCATTGTAATGGCTAAACTTGATTGGATTGAGAAGTAAGATTAGTAAAGCATAGGTCTGGGTGTATCTGTGAGGGTGCTTCCAGAATGGATTAACTGAGGGGGGAAAACCCACCTTGAATGTGGGCAGCACCACTCCAAATGCTAAGAACCTCAGTGGAATAAAAGAGGAAAAAGGAGAAAGCCTGCTAGTGCAGGCATTTATTCTCAATCTGTCTCTTTCTCTCTCTCTCTTTCTCTCTCTCTCTCTCAGTGTCTCTCTCCATCCCTCCTCCTGCCTCTCTCCCTTTCCCTCTCATTCTCTCTCTCTCTCCTTCATGGCTTCCATAATGTGAAGTGCTCTGATCTAACCCACCCTTCCTTCCATGATGGACTGAAACCATGAACCAAAATAAGTCTTTTCTCCTTTAAGTTGTTTATCTCAGGTATTTTGTCACAGTGACAGAAAAACTGACTAACACACCCATATTTATCATATACATTTCCTACTGCTGCCTTCAGCACCCTGGCCTCCAATCCTGCCTGATCTCGGAAGCTAAGTACAGTTGGATCAGTTAGTCCTTAGATGGGAGACTACCTGGGAATACCAGGTGCTGCTGACTAGGGAGAAGGACCTGGCTATCCCCTCCCAAAATAATCCACCATTTGAAAACCCTATGAATAGCAGAGAAGCACTGACAATAGTGCTGGGCATGGCACAGTGTTGGGGAGTGTTTTGTTCTGCTGTACATAGGGTTGTAATGAGTGGAACCTGACTTGACAATACCTAACAACAACAACTGCTGCCATCATGAGTATTACAGGACAAAGCCATGCCATAGCGTTCTTTTGTACTCTGTATGGGGAGGTTAAGGTAATTTGATTACTTATCTGTGCTGAAATTCCCCACTGGAACCAGTTGTGCTTGTGACCATACTAAACCTTACTTTAACAAAGTTAAGAAAAACAGGTGCTATAATTTCATGTTTATATATTCCTAGTAAAGAATTCAAAATATGCTAAAACTTGATCATAATTAACACTGACTGAGACACAGTAAAAATGGGCCTTGGATCAGAGTCTCCCACATGTCATGAGCCTCTTTGGAATCAATAGTCTTGTGTAATTTCCTACCCTTGAGTAGCTTTCTTCTAACCTATAGAATATAGTAACATCAAGAGTCAGTTACTTCTGTGATTAGGTTATGAGAGATCATGACTTTTATATTGCTAGGAGACATGAGTGCTTTCTTTGGATGTTTTAGAAAGGTCCCCATGGTAAGGAACTAATAGCAGCCAACAACTAGTAACAAACTGAATCCTGCATGTAACTACATAAGCTTGATGTGAGTGCTTCCTCAAAGAGGCTGCAGATGAGGTACCGCTTGGGTTGATCTCTTTATTGTGGCCTGTGAAAGACCCTGAAGCAGAGGAGTAATGTAAGTTGTGCTTGGGTTTCTGACCCACAGAAGCTATGAGATAATAAGACTGCATTGTTTTAAGCTGCCAACTTTTGTGGCAGAAACGGATAACAGACGCAGCCTGCATCCATGGGTTTTTCTAACAAAGCTTTTATTATGTCATGAAACATATGATAGAGTTGCCAACAAAAGCATGTTAGTGTTGACTGTTCATTTCAACCCTATTTATGTTTCATCCTGGTCTTTTGCTGCCTCTCTTAAAACTCAGGCTTGATGAGATTATTAAGGTTTCCTCAGTCATTGTTCAGAAAATTAATTTCATAAACGAAACCAGTGGCCCGGGGAAAGCATTCCTATGTGCATATTCCAACATTGCAATTTGGGGAAATTTTCAATTTTTATATTACAAGATGACCTCCCATTTGGATTATAATAAATTCCTTCTTTCTGACTGGTCAACAGTTAACATTAATAGAAGTAAACTATATAATCAGAAAAGATGCTGGGCAATGACACCACCTTGCTGTTGGCCTTATAATTCAGAGGAATGTAACATCTTATAAGTGCTCTGTGCATAGGAAAAATTCCACTTGTATCTTCTGCCTCTTTTTAACTATATCTCTCTTTTCCTAATCACCCTTTATATATCCCAATTAAATGACTTTGTAGATACCCTACCCGATTTCCCCTCTTCACTCTGCCCCTTCTACCAAGGTTAGGTTTGGTACGCATGTTACATGCTTCCCATTCTAGAGTTATTGGTATCTTCCAATAGACTTAGAGGCATTTAAAGCAAAGAGCATAAATCATACTTATGTCTCTAGGTGCTAACATACTCTTTTGCATAAAATAAGCATTCAATAAATATTTCTTGAGGAAATAAATAAATATTAGTGTCAATAACAGTCAAAGAATTCTTACAATAGAGTCAGCAAGTATGTGGGAAGAGGTGCTTTCCCCAGATTCTCTCCATGTCATGAAAACCCACTAAAACCTGCTTCTTTGTAGTATTACAGTAGCACTCTACTAGAAAATTGAAGGATGTTGGCTATAGATTCTGCAAAAGAGAAGGCCATCTAGGGAGGTGTAACATTCAAAATCCATTAGAGTCGAGTCAAGGACCCATTATTGTAGTTCCAATTACTCTGCATCAGGAGGTGTTGGCTATTCACTGCTGTATCATATTTAGAGGGTCTGAGGGAATGTATCTCAAAGTATTTCAGTATTTGAAATAGTACTAATCAATGACTCACTATGTAAGATGAAATATAACTCTGGGTGTGACATAAATGGCAAATATGCTTTCCACAGCATTTTTTTTCTCCAAAGATCTATTTGTCAAGGTTACTGAAACCAACTGTGTGATTACAGTCAATGAAAAATTTCTGAGTGTTGCATTGTGAAGGCTTCCTCACAGAGGTACTGGAACTTGTCTTCACAAGGACTGCAAGTATCTACTTTGCCTCCCTGAGAACCATCCAGAACTATGAGAATACCTCAGCTTCAGAAAAGTGTCAACTGGTCTTCCAAGGCACACTTCAACGTGGTGGAACTAACTGGGGAAGCCAGTCTCTTTTCACCTATATTTCTTTTTGTTGCATATGCTTCTGGAGGGTGGACATTTTGCTCAAATAGGAATAAAATTAAAGAAAAGCCTGATAACATATCAAAATACCCTTCCCACAGTTGGTTTTATTGATCATGCCACCAATAAAAATAAGGAATGTATTGAATATGGATAACTCAAAGGGAAAGAAATTAAAGAAGTTTATGGTATATAAAATTAAACTTTTATGCCAATTTATACCCTGGAAGACTAGTGATATACCCCAAATGTCACACTTCCCCCAGATTTGTAAGTTTAAATGAAAGATTTGATTTCACATGCAATCCAGTGTTTGAGTCTAATTCTTTTCTGAGTTTGCAGTAATCTTAAAGTATGAGCACAGTTCATTTTCTGAGTTCTTAGTGGTTATTGGTCTGCTAACTTAAAGATGAAAACCAAAACAATTGATTCACGGGTTTTTAGCCTTTTTTCCACAATTGAAATAAGTCACTCAAGAGTCAAATGTTTTGGTTCTGTTTTATTTTCTTCTTAAGGAAGTTATTGGAAATTATTGTATTGGTTTTTGTTTGTTTGTTTGGTTGGTTTCATTTGTTCTAGAAACATGGTTTTCTTGCTGGAAGTATAGCTTGGTGGTAGAGTGTCTCCTTAGCATGCACCAGGCACTAAATTCTAATACAAAAAAAAAAAGGTTTCTGGAATGGTATTGTTTTTAGTTTAAGTTTATTTCTCTTCATTTCCAAATAATTCTCTCCAAAGGTGTTGCATAACATTTCCAAAAATTTAAGTAGAATGTCACAATACCTCCTGAAAAACAAAATATCTAAAGATATATGTCAACCCTATGAAAACTGAGAGGATAGAGATCCACTCTACTCCTGGAAGTATTCATGATGTAGCTTAATATGTCTTAGCTTGCTAATCATCTTTCTTTAAATGATGTTTATTTTTCAAATATGTACAGTTCAAGTTCATTGCAACATAAGGCAAAAATTTAAACCATTTTGTTAATTTCAGTTTAGTAGAAGTTAAAGAGGAAGAGAAAATTATTAATGCCAAGACCTTGGTACATCTGTTGGTCAAAGATTAAGGGAATTTATTCATATAAAAGTAATATTGTTGGTATCAATGTTCAGTGGAGTTCTTTCAGGGGATATGGGAAATTCACAAAGTATTTATTTCAAAGGGAATCATATAAACCTATTCAGATAGTATATGAAGTACAGATAAAACCTTCTCTCCTTAGTTATTGACTAAGATAACTGCAGCAAATCTTACACTGTACTTCTGCAGAATATAGCTGGGTATTTGAATAGACTATTTTGCAGAATTCTAAGTGTAGAAAACAAATCTGCAGAGTCCCAACAATCATGAAATTTCCTTGCCTAGATTAGATAGTCTTTTCTTGATCTTGCCATTAGTCATGGAATCCTGTAGCTACATTAAGTCAGGCCACTGAAATTAGTATTTAAATAAATCCAATTTCCCAAGTCTATTGTTTTTCATCATGCTCACAGCAGATATTGAGACTTGAAAAGATTTAAGCTGAACGTGTCTGTGGTTCCAAGTTAAGCACAGAAAAAGCTAGCTTACATGTTATTGTCACGGTCTGTACTCTCACAAATCCTGTAATGTTTGGTGTGAGATGATTCTGCTAGTGTTGATCAAACCTACTTATAAATCTGGCATTGTGATAAGTCACTTTATAAAGTCTTGGAATAACATTTGTCTGGAAAGCATAGACAGGATCTTCTCAAGCAGAATTATCATTTATGTGCAAGATATGTTTCTAGAATTAGAATCTGTAAACAGCAGAATCTCCAACTCTAAACTTACATGTTCATTTTGCCTTCATATAAGGTGCTAGTTATTCTTCTGTTAGACATAGATAAGGAAAAAATTGACACTAAACAACTCTAGGAGATAATGAACCTTTTATGCTACCTGGTTGTTATTTTGGCCTTCCCTTCTTCACAGGGATATAATAATGAAATTGGAAATCCTTGGATGGTGTTCCAACACCGGCTTATGTATTCCTTTAGTGCAGCACAATGAAGAGAGAGGGTTTGCAAGCTCCTAACATTATTAAAAATCAATTTTATCAGTTGCAGTGTAGCTTTCTCATTTTCCCAGGTCTCAGAAATACATCACATTGCTTCCTCTCTATCGAGTTTCATTTTGAAAATTGTTTCTAAACTTATTTCAGAAATTGTATTACTTTTGAAAGTTATTAAAAGGAAGAATTATTTGGTAAGATTTTCTTTTTCTAAGCAATGTCAGGATGTTGCTCCCTTTCCATTTTAAACATTTTCATGTATAAGCATGTTTTTATTTATTTCTACAGTTTTAATTTCTACTTTCCATGAGTTAGGGAGATAAGTAAGTCTTTTGGTTAAACGTCAAGAAGGATTAAGAAAAATAAATGAAAGATAATGAACTATGAAAACAATGACTGCCATCTGTTAAATTTTTAGTCATATTAAGAACTTGAGAGCAAGGTTTGATTTGGTATAATTTTAAAAATTAATTCATATTTCTATTAAAATGAGATGTTATAAAGTAAGAAAGAATGTTAATCATTTCACCCAAAATGGGAAAGATGGCAGTTATAAAAGTGGAAGAAATTGATCTGATAAATGTTGATGGCTTATAATGTCCTCTACTATAGTATATTTTAATGCTATTATTACCTTAGCCAATTAAATTATAAAGGAGAATTTACTGGCTTAAAACAACATATATTTATTATTTCACAGAGTTTCTGTGTCCAGGATTTGAGAGCTGAATAGGTGGGTGGTTCTGGATTTGAGTCCCTCCTGAGGTTTCAGTGAGGCCTGATGTCATTGGAAGGCTTGATATGGGACAGAAGATTCACTTGCTTCCATGATGGTTCGCTTATATGGGATGGCTGTTGGCAGGAGGCACCACATCAGTTCCTTCCTTCTCTGTGGCCTCTCCAGAGGCTACTTAAATGTCTTTACAATAAGATGGCTGGCTTCCTCCAGGATAAATGATCCAAGGTGAGGGTGTGGAGGAAGGAGATTATCACGTATGATCTTTCTTTGAATGTCCCAGGATTTCTTAACATCCTACTGGTTATGTGAGTTTGACCTGTTTAATTTAAGAAGAGACCACCCAAGAGCATGAATTGGAGGAGTCATGCATTATTGCTAAGCATCCTGGAAGCTGCTGTTGTTACCAATCAGCTGGCTGGAGGTCCTTTTCTGTACTTGGATAGACATCATGGATAAACAAGTGGAAGTTCTTTAAGTGCTAGTCTTTGGAGGCTTCTGTATCCCTGGCTGTTTGACAGTAGATAGAGGCAATAGGAGTCAGATAGGAGCAGCAGCAGTAGGTGGTAGTGTGATGTAATAGTTCTTGTGCAAACCCTGAGTACCAGGACCTTAGTCCTGTGTTCTAGCTCTTATATAGGCCAAGGAGGTTAGGATTCCTAATCCCTATAAGTGTTACAATTTCTATGAGGGCTAATGAGGTTGGGATTCTTCAGCCCTTCTTGACAGCAGCCACTGTTACAGCTCCCAGGCTTAGTGTGTCCGAAATCCTTCATCCTAAATGCACTCTTCCAGTGACCAGGGCATGCATTTTCTCTTCTCTGGCTCTTTACAGTTTTCTTTCTTTCTTCACCCTTAGCTCACTTCTCTCTCACACTGCATCTCTCCTTCTGTTGTCCCTCTTCTTCCTTCCCTGGATCCCTTCTTAAACTGTTCAGCTGTTACTTATTGCTATGGCCATGGTCACAGTTGCTGGCATTTAGGAGGACACTACTGTTGCCTTTTTGCTGCTTCTGCTGCTGTTGGCAGCCAGTCTTGTGACCCTGCCTCTTCTTTAGCTATCAAGTAGATGGCCACTCAACTGCTTCTACAGATTGGCATACCAGTTGCTCAGCTGCCTCTGCCACTCTTCTGTCTTTGATGCCATTGCTGCTGTGTTATCTCTGCTACTTCTTTCTCTGTGTTACAAGCTCAGACCACTCAAGAAAAACCTTTTAGGAGGTCTAGTGTTGCAATACCAAGTGGAAACCCAGGTGGTGTCTCCTAGAAAACTCACTAAGTGAGCTAAACAGCCTACTCATATAGCCAGAGAAGGGGTGTTTACACTACTCACAGCAAGCCTCTTATGCAAATGAAGATTTGTGTTTGCACTAATCACAACATAGCTCCTTTTGCACTAATCACAACAGTCCCTCTGATGGATCACCAGGGGAAATGCTCCTCCTCTGGCCTGAGTTGGTCACAAGTTATCTAGAGTTCACTGAGGTTTGTGATAGCAAATAGTCTAATGCAAACTGCTTAAAACTATTGTGACTAGGGCTGCACCTTTAGGAGACAGAGCAAACATCTGTGACCATCATTTAGCTTCCTCAAGGCATCCATGAAGTGTTCAATATAGCTGAGACTGGTATAAGGATGATCTAACTGACTGCTTGACTGACAGTCCTTTGCTCAAAGCAGCAAAGAAAAGTCCACAGCTGTCAATTAGGGAATCAGATCACCCCATCTCCTAACATCTTTCGTTATTTACAGGAAAATAAGCATCAAAAGAAGAGCTCAAAATAAGAACTTGAAGAACTTATTGTTATCACCAATAATGATTTTAACAGTGCTTTAACAATGGCTAACATCTTCCCAGCATCCCAAGGAGAGGTGGGTCCCCCACATCTGTCTCATTATAATGGAAGGTTTGAAAATTGGCAAATCTATCCTGATGTATACACGGAGAAATAGAAATCTGAGAATAGCCTGAGAAACTTTCTGAAAAGAAACAGCTCAAGTTTATTAAACATGGATTCTTTATCAGGAATGATTATAAGCAATCTGTATGAATTATATCAGTTGTGCTTCCTCCTGACATCCTTGTTGGGTAATTATTATTATTATTGTATACATTGCAGATAGGAAATGGAAGCACAGAGTGATTTAAATAACTTGTCTGAGTTTCTACTGTAAGCAACAGAGCCTGATATGAAATAAGGCTATGTGGCTATAGTGCACAAATCCTTAACTCTAGGAAAAAAGAAGGTGAGATGCCTATTATCATCAGTGTAATATATATATACTGATTACACTGATGAAAATAGTTCTGGTACACTGGTGGAGAGACAAATTAATTGGACCAAATAAGTTAAAAACATATAAGAATTTAGTGTAGACTATGAGTGGTCTTTCAGATTAGTGGGGAAAATTAAATATATGGCATTATGACTATTAAGCTAGAAATTTGAGGAAAAAATTAAGCTACAACTATTCTTTATACTAAACTTCCATGAGTAAAGGACTATAATGTAAAAACAAACTGCATAAGAATATTAGCATAAAATGTTACTAGTTTTTAATAATAATCAAGGAAAGTCCTTTGAACCAATAATTCAATTGGAAAGAGAGTTATCAATTTGACTACTTATGGGAAATGTATCATAAGCAATCAAAAGATAAATAAACCAGGGGAAAATATTTATCTTAGTCAACAAAGCTCTGAAGTTTTTATATATAAAAAGTTCTTTAAAAAATCATAAAGAAATGTCATAAAATTTATAAAGAGATAGCTACTGACAAAAGTACAAAGGATTTATAAGCATATGAAAGATACTCAATCTTATATTTAAAGGAATTAAACTTAATTTTCACCTTTCTTATTGGAATATGGCAGGACTTAACATTTTGCTACTTCTCAGTGTTACCAAGAATATGGAAGAGGTGACTGTCACACACTACTGACAGGTTATTGTAAATGCATACTCTCACATGTGCCTAAACATATGAACAATTAATGTTGCACTCTTGCTTAAAATAATACAAATATAAGCTAATAAATCAAAACTGTCAAGCACTATGGAAGTAGTTAATCAAATTATGGTATAAGTACAGAGTGAAATACTAAGAATACATTTATTAAAAAGAGTTAGCTGAAAGGCATGTGCTGATATGAAAGGTTACTATACTCTTTAGGAACCAGTCAAATGTACAAGACTGGTTGCTATAAATTCACTTTTTAAAAAACAGCATTTACAAAGAACTGACCCACTCTTGTTTTTATGAATTTGAGATTTCTAAAAGCAAACTCAGAAGCTTTAAAGAGTAGATGTTTTCAAGAAGTGAGACTTGCAGAGTTGAGTGAGATAAAATCTTAATTTCATAATATCCCATTTTGTGATCTGTGCCTGTTTTCCCATGATGTGTCCATATTACTGTTTAGAAAGAAATTAATTATTGAAATATTTAAGTTGTGGTAGGGTTTGGTTTTATGATATCTGATGTGAAACTCCACGTATCCTCAAATTTATGTTTGGTCTTTCGATAAAATTAAATAATGTTACTACCTGTTAGTCATAAACCATAAATAATAATGTATGTGTTACCATTACAACAGTATAAAATGCACAGAGGTGACTTAGAATGGAAATAAAAGGTAATGTAAGAGTTGTGAGACTCTAGTTATTTTTAATTTCTAACACTACTTTACTCTTATCATTAGTAGTTTTATAATAATAAGGTACCCTGAAATAAACCCCATTAAAATTGAATTAAAGACTCCTTGCTATCAAATGTAGAACCATACCATGTATCAGTGTGTCCAAGTGTCTTGGATTATTTGGATTCAAGCTTCTATCAGATGATCAATAATTTTCCCAACTATTTAAATTATGTAAATAGTTTCTCATAGGAAATGTGAAAATCCATGTAAAATGAAAATCTGTTGAATAATTTAAGCAACTAAATAAAAATAAGCCAACATGAGAATGTGTCTACCTCTAGGAGTTGGCATGAAATAAATATAACTAGCCAAACTTAGATAATTAGAATTTGAGAAAGAATAATTATAATAATAGATTAAAGCACATTAAATAAAAAGCAAAAACATAAGTCTATAGTAAGCTTTAGACTCCTTTTTTTGTGAGATCTTTTTTCCCCAGAAGAATGCTAACTAATAAACAGAAAAAAGCACAGTGTTGCAATCCCCAGTTCAATAACTGATCAAAGATCATCAGTGGATATTAAAGCATTTGAAGAAATATGGTGGAGAACAGGATATTCACCTGGTCTTTGAGTATCCATCAAAGATTACCTGTCAATTATAAGCTGATAAATGTACTTTAGAGTGAAGGCCCCCTTATCCATGTCATTTACCAGTAATGGAATAATGTATATATTTTGGGATTTGACATATCAACTAAGTGATAGTCTTACCAAATATGGTAAGCCAAGTCTTATCGGAGGAAACAATCAGACAAATCCAGAAAGTGCAACATTTTGACAGACATGGATTTGGATTCTCTAAGAAAAAATTAATAATATGAAGTGCAAAAATAGCAGAGGGAATATTTAAATTTAAAAAATTAGGAAATTTTACAAAATGCAACACATAGAATATAGACTTCGGATTATAAATAAAAATGAGAGAAAACTATAGAAACAATTTAAATATGAACTATACAAAAGATTATATATTGAACTAATGTTAATTTTCTTAGCTGTAATAATGGTTTTGTAATTATTTCTGAAAATATTTTTACTTCAGAAGATGCAAGCTTGCTTGCTGAAATATTTTTGGTATTACAATGTTGCAACCCACATTCAAATGGTAAAGCAAGGAAGAATATATACATATATGTTATATACAAGGCATAATCAAAGAACATGGTGAATATTTAAATAAAAACTTGGCTGCAGTAAAGGACCTATTGCCATTAATCCCCCTCTGAATACTTCCTCTGGCTTGGAACACACTTATCATTCCTGCCACTTTCTGAAGCAGTTCTGGAAATCCTTCTTCATGAGTGTCTTTAGTTTCAAGCTCCATCATGACAAGGGTCCATGTTACCCATAGCTTCTGATACAGCGATTTCCATCAAATTAAAAACATCATGGTGGTCTTCATCTACGTTATTTACTGGATCTGAAACTGCAATTTCCAGCTCTTCCCCAAAGTCAAAATGATCATGAAATGTAAATTTTGAATCAATTCAGGACATGGAGGCAGCCAAAACAGTGCAACTACCCTCCCAAAAGAAGACTTCCTGAACTGCTTCAAAAAGTGGTAGTAACAATGGGATAAGTGTGTCTGAAACCAGGGGAGTATTTTAAGGACTATAAATGACAATGTGTCTATATTGTAATAGTTCTTTAAAAAATTTGAACATTCACCACAGTTTTTGATCACATCTCATATATTTATATATTATATATTATATACATATTACACATAAAAATTACACACACATACATATGGAGAGAGGGATAAAATGAATACTAATGTGACAAAGTAATGATTCATTAAGCAAGGGGAAAAACACAGATATTTGCTATCATTTCCTAAGTTTGAAATTGTGTAAAATGAAATAAAAAATATTAAATATGGATAAGTGGTGTACACTATTTCCACTGACATATCAGAAAGTCCTTGGTGCTGACTTTATGTTCACTTTTGGGAGCAAGTTCAATGTTCAGGGGAAGATTCTTGGGGGAGAACCTAAGTAGGGAGCTAACTGGGATTCTTATTTTTGCTGGAAACAAACCAACCATGATTGATAATGCAAATGGATTTACTTTTGAGCAGCCTCACTCACAATTACTTTTTCCTCCTAAAACTACCTGTACGTTTCATTGGTCTGTCTGTCCTCATGAAATGACTGGAAGTAAGGATATTGAACAGCTTGTTATAAGACACATTTGCCTTAAAAATTATTGATTTGGATTCCTGAGTGGGAATGCAAAAAAACTAATTATGTAAGTGGAGTAAGTAATCATTATGCTTTAGAAAACCTTGGTTCCCCATTAGAGCTTTTAAAAAAGCCACTAATAAGTTAAGAGAATGGTTTTTATACCATATCCCCTGGAAATCGTGGGGATTCAAGTGAATCAGAAACTTTAAAGGCAGGGTCAGCAGTCTGTTTTCATAAGCCTTCTACCAATGAAATTGATAGGTCCTCTTATTGACACATACATTTCCAGGAATGCCCATTAGTCATCTTGATGCTCACTTAGGATTTTTGAGAAGAGAGGGAAGGACATTGCACCAATTCTGGAGTGAATCATACCATTGGTCTGGACATGGTAAAAGCACTAAAAGGCTTTGGAAGATTTTATCTGAATAACAGAACAGCAGAAAATGGATTACTACTTCCAAAGTTAGCAAACTGCAAACCAGTCCTATCTCTTGTTGTTGTTGTTGTTGTTAGGTGCCATCGAGTCGAGTCTGACTCATAGCGACCCTGTGTACAGCAGATTGAAACACTTGCTGATTCTGTGTCAGGCAAACAATCTTATTTATGTTTAAGCCCATTGTTGCAGACATTGTGTTAATCCATCTAGTGGAGGGTTTTCCTTTTTATCGTTGACCTGCCACTCTTCCAAACATGATGTCCTTCTCCAGAGATTGTTCTCTCCTGACTACATGTCCAAAATCTGTAAGACACAGTTTTTGCTTCCAAGGAGCACTCTGGTTGTACTTCTTCTAGGACAGATTTGTTGGTTCTTTTGGCAATCCATGGTATATTCAATAGACGTCTCCAGCACCACAATTCAAAAGCATCAATTCTTTTTCTGTCTCTCTTGTTCAATGTCCAGCTTTCACAACCATATGATGCCACTGAAAATACCATGGCATGAGTCAGACGCACCTTCGTCTTCAATGTGACATCTTTGCTTTTCAATACTCTAAAGAG
>VMDO01010303.1:60353-72486 GCA_007922755.1 Pedetes capensis | reverse complement strand
GTCGAGTCGGTATCCGACTCATAGCGACCCTCTGTACAACAGGGGAAACACTATTGTCAGTGCTTCTCTGCTGTTCATAGGGTTTTCAATGGCAGATTGATTTTTGGGAGGGGGTTGCCAGGTCCTTCTCCCAAGCCTGCAGCATCTGGTGTTCCCAGGCAGTCTCCCATCCAGGTACTAACCAGGCCCGACCCTGCTTAGCTTCCGGGATCTGACGGGATCAGATACCACAGGGCTATGGCTGCAGGCAAGTGCAGATTAGCAGCCCATTTTCACATAAATTCAGGTTTACCCAAACTAAACATTCCAGCCAAAAAGAAAAAAGGAATGACTGCCAACTTTCCCCATAACTTTTTGTACCTAGACAAGGAGAAAGGTGTTGCTTTGTTTTAACCTCTGGCCCACAGTGTTTGGGCTTGATGCTTTCCTCTTGTTGCCGTGTGCTCCCCAGGGAATCAGAAATCACTACTTCAGTTTCATCACAGTTCCCTTTCTGGATTTTTGAAGGTTAATTTTTTTTTTTTTTTTTTGCTTTGGTTGTTGAATTTAGAAGTAAAACTTTGTAAATATTAATTGAGTTTAAAATAAATACTATAAAATTATATACTATATATAAATAAAAAAATACATTTTGTTGTTTTCCATGACATGTCTCACAATATACTATTAAGGTTTTGTTAAATTGTGTTTCGAATATCACCTGCTTCGGAATCACCTGAGGAGCCTGTCAAAATGTAGGTTTCTGAGCTGCATACTTGGAGATCTATGCATTTGCATTTTAACAAGAGCCTTAGTAATATGCATACTTAAGAGAGAACCACAATTCTACCAAAAATAAATAAATTTGCATATAACTTGCATGTTGTTGTTGTTGTTAGGTGCCGTGGAGTCGGTATCCGACTCATAGCGACCCCCATAGGGTTTTCAATGGCAGACTGTTTCAGGATTGCCTTGGGAGTGGATTGCCAAGTCCTTCTCCCATTTTTGCGGTGCTGGGAATCGAACTCGGGACCTCAGAGACTGCAGCGCAGTGCTCTACCAACTGAGCTAAATCCCAGCCCCTATAACTTGTATAGCCAGTCAGTATTTGCTATGTCAACTTTGAATTTGTTATCATTATTTCAAAATCAGTCATTAAATAGTAATTTGCTGTTTGTTCATTTGAAAATCTATTTTTCCCACCAAAGATGTACTAACTGTTCATTATTTATGCACTTTAATGCACATAGAGTAAAATTTAAAAGTGCATGGAATTTTACTGGGTATTCTACTACTTAAAAGGAGGATAAACTTAAATTTGATGTGGCAATATAGGCTAAAAAGTTGTTGTTGTTAGATGCCATAGAGTCAGCTCCAACTCATAGCAACCCTATGTATAATAGAATGAAACACTCCCCAACACTGTGTGTGCCAGGTACTGTGTCAGTGCTTCACTGTTACTAATAGAATTTTCAGTGGCTGATTGTTTTGGGGTTGCTTTGAGTATGGATTGCCACATTCTTCTCCCATTTTCATGGTCCTGGGGACCAAATCAAGGGCCTCAAAGAGTGCAGAGCAGCACTCTACCAACTGAGCTAAATCCCAGTCTAGGCTAAAAAGTAAGGAGTGGTCATCTCTAGACGGTCAGAAAACAAGTGATTTTTGTATCTTCTTTATACTTCTTCATTTACTCAGATAATTTACCGTAAGCAGGTATTACTTTTTGAACTAGAGATAAATCTGTATATGTGTATGCATAAAAAAATGCCAGAAAGAAAATATATCGGATACTAACTCTAGAAATGTCTTACTGGTGGCTATATGTTGTTGTTGGATGCCATCGAGTTGGTGTCTGACTCATAGTGACTCTATGTGCAAACACTATTATTGTCAGTTCTTCTCTGCTATTCATAGGGTTTTCAATGGCTGTTTGTTTTTTGGGAGTGGGTTGCCAGGTCCTTCTCCCAAGCTTACGGCACTTGATATTCCCAGGCAGTCTCCCCAAACAAGTACTAACCAGGTCTGACCCTGGTTAGCTTCCAAGTTCTGATTGGATCTGACACCACATGTCAGATCCAATGTCAGCTGTTATACAGCTGCGGGCAGTGGCTGTATAAGTACTGTTTATTTTCCTTTTTTTTTTTAGGGGTTTTTTCTTTCAAGTTTTTCATCAGATAACTGTTTTCAGGTGGAGATTGGCTTTTCTAAAACAAAATATATATTGTGTAGGGCTTATTTGGTGGGGAATTAGGAGAGAATGAAACAGGGATTTTACTTGATAAAATCTTAACCATTGAAGCATTTATCTATCACAAAGGATAAACCTTATGAAATATTTTCCATATGTAATGATGTTATGTTAATGTAGCATGTTTCTAAGTGCTGGCATAAAATCTTGGGCAACAGTGATGCCTCCTCTATAGAATATCACTATTTATAATTGTATTAATTACCACATCATGTCCAATATATAAATACGTATACATATATAAAGAGAACAATATTCAATTTACATGTATACAATATACCATATTTAAATGCATGTAATTTATGTGTGTTTGCTGAATATGCTGTCAGAAATGTTTAAAAATTAATCCTCTTCTGTTTCTCAATACTATAACAAGTACCTGTGGTGTATACAGAAAAATTCCATTTTCTGCAGAGGTAAGAGCCTCTCAACCTTTTACTGTTCCTTTTCAGACAGTCTGAAAGGGACATGTTGGCTCAACATCCAGGACAACCGCTGTGAAGTGAACATTAACGGAGCCACCCTGAAATCCGAGTGCTGTGCCACACTTGGAGCTGCCTGGGGGAGCCCCTGTGAGCGCTGTGAACTAGGTAGGAGCCAGACCCAGGGCTTTCTGGACTATCATTGCAAAGCTGCTTTCTACATCTATGATACCTCTTTTTCACTGAGTATTTCCTTAGGGAGGAAGACCATAATGATTTCTCCTTTATCTATCTAAAAGTAGGCCTTCTGACTATTTTAGACAAGAAAGACAGGAAAGGGAATTAGCTCAAATATAGCTGCTAAGCAGCTGTCTTATCCTCCAGCATCCTTATTTTCATGTATCCTACTAGGACATGATTACCCTATCCTTTGAGTCTTATTTTATTTTATTTTATTTTATTGCAATACTTGGGGATTGAATCCAGGGCACTCCACCACTGGGCTGTACTCTCAGCCCAGTTTTTTACTTTTTATTTTGAGAAAGGGTCTCGCTAAGTCATGCAGGCTGCTTCTGGCCTCACACTTGTGATCCTTCTCCCTCAGCCTCTGGAGTTGCTGGGATGACAGACATGCACCACCACACTTGGCTCCCTTGGGGTTTTATTTGTTTACTCATAATTCAGTTGTGAATATGAGAATGAAAAGGAATTATATGAAGAATCCCTATATGGAGCAACACCCATAGAGTGACTGCAGCAAGTCTTTACTGAACTGAAGAGGGAACAGCCAGACTTCTAAATCCCACATTCAGTTTATGATTCCGTTACACTGTTTCTTCAGTTTAAGGCACATGTATTTTGTTTTATAATGAAGTAAAAATCTGTCCTATTATTCTTATAGATTCAGCTTGCCCAAGGGGATTTGCCAGGATTAAAGGTGTTACTTGTGAAGGTGAGTGTATTCTTAAATGATATTGTAAATCTTTAGAGCAGCACATAAAATCAGTAATCTCTATCGTGGTTTGGAAATATTCATCATTTTCCAAAACCTTGAAATTTCAATTAGAATACTCAGTGTAATCAACGAATGCTTTAACATAATACTCTTAGGAAACAGCTTCACACTTCCCATTTCTCTTTATGCAGGTAGGTAAATTTCATAAAACCCTCATCAGCCTTCAAGGCACAGGACAACTGGCAAAGGAGTATGTCTGGGCTTTGTTTTATGGACGGGCAAGGCTGCGGTCATTTTCACAGCTGGTGCCTAGGAGAGCAGGTGGCTGAGTTGCGGCATATTTTTGCTTAACTCAAGTGATAATCCACATTGTATTGCGGATTGAATGTGCTATAGAGGAAGTAAGACTACACCTGCTTTTTCTATTTCTAACATCTTTATGCCTCTGCTTGTGCCATTCCCCTATAGATGTTAATGAATGTGAAGTGTTTCCTGGCGTTTGTCCAAATGGACGCTGTGTCAATAGCAAAGGATCTTTTCATTGCGAGTGCCCTGAAGGCCTTACATTGGATGGAACTGGCCGTGTGTGTTTGGGTAAGATTCACACCCTCTTGTATTTTATGCATGAAACCAGCCATGAATTTTCTTGACCTTCAGGCGGTGGCCAGTCCATATCCACTGAGTCTATATTTGAGAAAACTTTCTTGAAATGAAATTTGGGGGAGGGAATCACTCGAGGGTATTTGAAAAGTGAACATATTTAATTAGAATAGTTTCTGTTTAATACAACATAAGGTTGGTACTACTCAAAAACTATCTTTTAAGTTCTAGTTTCTTTAATCAGATACTTTAGGTAAATTCACTCTTTCACACTAAGTTAATACATAAGAAGGCTGTGCATATTTTGAACACAGAGGAAGAATTTGAGTGAGCATTTGAAAAGTTAGCAGGTACCAGCTCATTACAGCTGTACCCCTTAAAAATGGGAAAAGTCATAGGCAAATTTACATTGTCGCCCAGTCCTAGTCTTTTCTGTACTACCTTTGGAGTTTAAATTTTCCTAATGCTTTATTTTGTCACTACTTGAATTATGCTACATTGAATCATTGTGTCTGGGGAAATGAGAAAGTTTCAAGATGAGATTGGCGTATGAAAATGTAAAATATTCTGAGAACAAAAATGGTGATAAATTGCTCTAATAAAACTTGGTGTGAATCAGTGATCTCAAACTCAAATGCTTTCAGGAACCAGGCAAGTAACAGAAATGACTGAAGTGAAAATACGAAGCAATAGGGACTACAGCAGCACATACACCACCCAGAGGGTACCAAATTCACAGTTGAATTTCTGTGCAAGCCAATCAAAGCACCCACAGGTCTTATGTGGCTCATGTGCTGGCTGTTTTGATTCCTTAGGTAAATATTCATATGGATCTCTGTAGAAAGAACATATTTACATAGGGTTACTCTTTCAGGGTATCATAACTTCTTACATACTTAGTTCAGATACCCTTTCGCCCCTAATCTAACCCAGAATGGCTTCTTGAGCAAAATACTTCAGTGACTTTGGAAACTATAACTCCAGCCAGAATTCTCAGGCCACCTATTACATAAAACTTTAAGGTCTTTTGAAGGTCCTTACTTTCCTAGGGACACTGTTGGATGGAGCTGGCGATAACTAAGACTAGCCCCTGGGAGCCTTGTGGTAATGAGACTCACAGGATCACTGTCATACACTGGAACAGAATGTGATTTTTGCTTGTCATTAATATAAACATAAGGCAGAGCTACCTACTTGCTATGAATACCTATATTCAGTCTACTGAATCGAAATGAAGATTTGCCATTGTTATTGTTTCTTTGAAAGGAGAACTACTTAATTACAATACTTGGAAATGCATATAACTCTAGGTTAAAGGCAGTTGCTAAAGCTGATGTTGCCTTTGGTTGAGAACTTGAAAGAATCAGTACTGACAGTTGGTAAAATAGTAAACTTATTGATTTTTTATATTTACCTTCCCATCAGGGATCTCTTTCCCTCCCCCAAACAGTTCTCAAATGCAGAAAAAATTTAATGTCTTATCAAATAAATCGTTTTATTTAGTTCAGGAACATCTTTTCTGAACTTATTATTCATGGTTGTAATTAAACAGCCAAGTGTTCGACTGTAGTTTGTTCATTAGATCTGTTGGTCAGTAGATGAACATGTTGTTTATACACCATACCCTGTGTTTTGGCTGTCTATTGCTCCTTCAAGGTTCTGACTAATAAAAGCTAAGCACTGAGAAGTTGGTGTGTTTTGAAATTGAAGGGAAAATGTGACATTTAAACAAATGATTTGGCCCCTTAGTAGGGAAGATTTACATGTCTATATAATATGGACAAAACCCATGATAGAAAAAGTAAATCTGGTAGGGAAAAATCCTTTAAATGCAAAAAGAACATTTTTTTGTTTTCTAAAGCAAACTTATGCCTACAGCCATAGCACTGTGGCATCCAATCCTAATCAGATCTCAGAAGCTAAGCAGGGTCCGGCTTGGTTAGTACTTGGATGGGAGACCTGGGAACACCAGACACTGTAGACTTGGAAGAAGAATCCAGCAACCCCTTCCAGAAATCAATCTGCCATTGAAAACGCTATGAATAGCAGAGAAGCACTGACAATAGCGTTTCACCTGTTATAAGTAGGGTCACTATGAGTTGAACACTGACTTGATGGCATCTAACAACAACAACAAAGCAAATTTAAAAGGTGAAAGATGTATATGATCTGAAGGAAAACAAGAATATGTAAAGCAATTTTAATAGTTGTGCCAAACTACAAAGAGATTACAACTGATCATCTGCTGTTCATGACTAGAATCTGACAGGACAGTTAAAAAACCACTTTAAATAATTCAGCGAATGAGGAGAATATATTCTTAAAATTATTTTACTCTATGTGATGTGAACAACACAAAATAATGATAACAAGCTATGAAAGAGTCACATCACTAGGAAACCTCTTCTCCCTCACGGTTTCTTGTGAGAATTGAGTAATACTCAAGAGGAACTCCCATTTGCTTTCTTTAAATGACAGTGAACTTAAATGGACTATATAGTCCAATCCAGGAGGTCAAGGACTATGTGTCTCACTCCCTGGCATATCTCCAGACCCTGGAATCATGGCTGGTGCTGAGCAGATACTCAGCCAATGAATGTTCCATGAATGCTTCAACAAAAGTACTCTCAAACTGCAACTCCATTCTTGATGTAGATATCCGCATGGAACAGTGCTACTTGAAGTGGGATGAAGATGAATGCATCCACCCTGTTCCTGGAAAGTTCCGCATGGATGCCTGCTGCTGTGCAGTTGGGGCAGCTTGGGGCACCGAGTGTGAAGAATGCCCTAAACTTGGCACCAAGGAGTATGAGACCCTGTGCCCCCGGGGACCTGGCTTTGCTAACAGAGGTGATGTTCTCACAGGGAGGCCATTTTACAAAGGTAATTACCAGCCCAGTGGTCCCTCTGCCTTCTCTCAAAATTGGTTTTGCTTTAAACAGGTGATTTGTAGCCAACCTTATGGTCCGGGAGTATAAATTACCTACAGAAGATGGTGCTGAACTGAAGCTAGAAGACACACCGCTGATCTTACTTTTTTCAATTCCTTCTACTGTCTCTTGTTTTCTTGCGCACATCTTGGGGAGAGATTGTCCTGACAGCAACATTGGTAGCAGAAGGATCTCTGCCCCCACTGATCTTTATTAAACAGTCAAAAATAAAAGGATCAGAACTCTTTATTTAGAATAGAGAGTCTTTTCTGCAATTGAAACTTTTCACATGCCATCAATGTGATGGTTTCAAAAATAGCCCTCATTTTTACTTGGGCACATTATTATGTTCCATCATGATAGATTTTTAACTTAAAGTGATGGGCCTATTCCTTTATATCAACCTGCTCAACCTTCCATCTTTTCTCTGCTTTTAGATATCAATGAATGCAAAGCTTTTCCTGGGATGTGCACTTATGGAAAGTGTAGAAATACAATTGGAAGTTTCAAATGCCGTTGCAATAGTGGCTTTGCTCTAGATATGGAGGAAAGAAATTGCACAGGTAAGATTGTTCTTTGGTATTCTTTGGTAAATCCTGACCCTCTTTCCTTTTCTCTATTTGAATACACTGTTTTCAAAAGCCCATTCTCTCACTGAGAGTGTGTAACTTTAATTTTTCTTTTCCCTACACTTAAACCAGTTCTCCAAAGAGACTTGTGCAATAGCTTTAAAATAGCACAAAATATTATTTGTTTTATGTACTAGAATGTCATAAAATGTATATTTTCAAAATATGTGAGGAGTAAAGAATATAGCCATGAAATCCAAAATAATTATATAAACATGAATAGGATACTATTTTAAAAATATAAAGTGTGTAATAGAGATTTTGTGACTTACATTCCTCATCTGTGAATTGTACTCTTAATAATTAGATTTGGGTTACTATCCATAATCATATCTATAAACAGTCCTTTTAGTTTGAAAAGAAATGAAGTTCAAAATTTTCCTCTATTAGATAATATAATAAATTATTCCAAATGATTGAATTGTGTCTCCAAGATCTTAATTTCAGAGGTCCCTTTATTTATATTCCCTTTGGAATTTTCCTTTCTTCCCCCATCCCCGCTGCCTACCTCCCCTTCCTTTATGATCCCCTTTGAAAGGTCTACCTTGGCGCCTTCCTGTGCCTGCTCAGCCTAGACAGCTCCAGAGCATTCCACAGATGTCCATCTAGTCCTCTCAAGTACTGCTGCACCATCCGTCTGCTCTGCTTGCCCTGCCCCCATGGTAGGCCCCAACCCTTAATCCTCTTACCATCAATTTCTCCTTTCTGCGATTCTGAGGTTTTCTGGGAGGGAATATGGAGACATGTCTAGGATTCCAGCATTCACCTTCAGCCAAGTCTCACAGCCCCTGAGCAACACTCCCGGTCACCTCTTACACCACTTCCTAATTTTCTCTCAGCACTTCTAAGCTGTTTCTCCCGACCTACATGCCTCTCATAGCCCTGTTTCCTTTCCTCTTTCTTGTGATCAAGTCCAAATGTCAGTACCCTATTCATGCAGCCCCCTGATAAAATTTCTATTTCCTCTCATCTTCCCTGCTCCAGTTCCAGAGAATACAATACTCTTCCTCTATTTGCAGTTAGCTCCTCAGGCGCTACTTTCCTTCCCCGTCCTGCTCTAGGTCTTATCTCTATGGAACTCATGCCCCTCTCTCTAGCATCTCTCCTTCTTCACTGGTCCCTTTTCCTCAACCTAGAAACAAATTTGAAACTTTTCTTCAGCCCTTCTTTTCCCTCCACCTGCCACCGTTTTCCTACTGTAATCTCCTTCCCCTATGTCTTAACCAGTGATTCATTTTGCAGTTTTGATTTTTGCTCTTCAGGTACATGTAAATACTCTCACAAAATGCCTTTGTTGAGTTCAAGAAAAATCTGTCTTTTGGTGCATGTTACCCTTGTCCTCTCTACCGGAGCTGCCTGGAGAGGGATCTGAGTGTGGAGAAAAGCTTCTTCCAGCTGAGGTGTTATATGAAGTTAATTGATGTCCAATAATCTGCCAGAAACATTTCTCTGAGCTGAGGAAGAGAAGGTCCTTCCTTCTAGAAGGGCAACCTGGTGACATGTCACAGTCTATGCTACATTACAGATCCCTCCAGCACCTTCTAATCTGTTGAGTCTCCACAGCCAAGTCCTTCATTTTCATAACCATGATGTTTTTATCTTTAAGTAGAGCTTAGCTTGTGTAACAACCCCCCCCCACCCCGCGCCACACCACAAAAAAAAAAAAAAAAAAAAAAAAAAAAAAACCTTCTTTTGACTCAGACAGTCCTGAATTGAGACAAAGCAGCTGAGGTTTCCTGCATTTCCAGCCCAACCTCTTGTTTTTAGGTGCTAAGTCACTTAATGGCTCAAACACTCCCTTTGAACTATAGAAGAGAAAGATTTGTTGACAGCATTGCATTGTTTCAGGATACAATGTGAAATCCCAAGGAAAACTCCTGGCTCCCACTCTTCACAGCATGTAAAGACAGTCATCTCCCTGTGTCTGGAGCCTTTGGTAATCCAGCCCATCCTGCCTGTACCCATGCTCATTGACAGCCTCTGCAGTCAGCCACTCTGTGACTTACTGCTCCCTGAGATGTATTAATGCTACTCACCAATGCACTTTGTCTCTTGCCCCTCTAGTTATTCTATATCTGTATAGTTAGAATTTCTATACAGCATTCTAGGACTAGTTCAAAAGCTACCTTCTCCAAAGTGTCAACTCTCAGCAGAGAGTAGCAAGCACATATATAGCACTTTGTATGAGACACACGCTGTTCTTTGCACTTAACAAACACAGATTCCCTTAATTCTAGTGGTGGGTTCCACCACGGTGAAGAAAGTTGAGATACAGAGAAATTGAATGATTTTCCCAAAGCCCTGAGCACAGGTGACAGACTAGGGTTGAACCCAGGCATTGGATCCCAAAGTCCATACTTTCACTCTGTGAAGCTTCTACCATAGGACTTATTCTGTGTTCCTCTTATGGCTGTGATCAGGAGCTACCAGAAACTCCAGGATAAAAAGTACAGGAATTAATATTCATATTGTTAACTACCTCAATGAGATTTCTGCTTAAAAGAAAGGACTTAAATTTTTTGTTCAATATGACCAATAATCGGAGATATAAGTAAAAGATAGGAGAAAGCAGAGCCTAAGACATGCAAGAGAACCTGCACAAATTATCCACCAACTAAATCCTAGGATGGAGACACTTCACATTTAAATTCAACAAGATACAGTAACAGAAGCAATTTTTCCACTGCAAAATTTCTTAAATGATTCATGCTTTCTTAAACACTATATGTGTGTGTGTGTGTGTGTGTGTGTTACTGGGGGTAGAACCCACGGTCCTGCACTTGCGTGCTCTGCAAGTGCTGGACTACTGAGCTGCACCCTCAGCCCATTTTTTACTTTTTTGAGACAGGGTCTCACTAAGTTACGCAGACTGCCTCTGGTCTCCAACTTGTGATCCTGCTGCCTCCGTCGCCCGAGCTGTGCCCGGCTTAAACATATTTTATATAGATCTAACTTCGCTATTAAAAATTTTAATGGTAGGCATGAGAAATTTTTCAGGAAATTTTTTGAAAGTACAGACACTGTTACTGCAGATTCTTATCTACTAATACATGTCAGAAGTGGCATATGTACAAACTTTTCATTTTTCTTTGGTTTTTGAAAATTTGATCATTAAGTGTTTCACATCTGAATGTCACACAAAAAACACAAACCAGAGTGTTCTCCAAGGCCCCGCGGCATGCGTTTACTCTCTGGCTGGGGTTAGTTCGCAGAGTCTGCCTTGAAGGCTGTTCTGTGTTCTGCCACCCACCCCTGCTCAGAGGCAGTGGCCCTTTCTTCATGCTGTGGACTTGTGTAGTAGAACCAGCAATGTCCCCAAGTTACATCAGGGCATCATTCTCTATGTGCCCTGCCTCCTCATTTGCCACCTGCGTTATTTGGCCCATACCAGAGTTGCTCGGTTCATCCTTCTGTTACTGTGTCTAAGCCACAAAGAGAAATCCACAATTCCAGAGTTCTTAAGGCAAAAAGGCACCCTCTGCCTGTTGACGGTGACAGTTTTGATAGTTGGGGAAAAGAATGTGCCTAAGGCCTGGTCTCCTCAACCTGATCTCCTGAAAACATATGTTATTCTCAGCCACTGATTTCCCCAACATTTCCAGGGTGCAGCATCTTCCTGTGGAAGGCCACAGCCGAGCCTTCTCATCTCATTCTGTTTTCTTATTTCTGCCAAACCATGCGGATTAGACATTGATGAATGCAGGATCTCTCCTGACCTTTGTGGAAGTGGGATCTGTGTCAATACGCCAGGCAGCTTCGAGTGTGAGTGCTTCGAAGGCTACGAAAGCGGCTTCATGATGATGAAGAACTGCATGGGTGAGTGTGGTCAGCTCTTCCTGGCTGGCCCTGAGACCTGTCTAACAAAGGCTCATGGCTCCACCTATGCTCTTCTCCAGGCTGTGAACAGAGCTTGGTGGGGAGCTGTGGTGAGGGAGAGAAGAGATTCAAATGTCTTTCTGATCAGGTCTTGAGAAGCCCAAACTCTGGTGCTTTAGTGACAGTGAGATATTGAGACCAGATGCTGTTTATTCTTACAATCAACACCCAGACTACTTACTCAGGAGGGATTCATTTAAAATGGACGGCATTAGGTGGTGACCCCAAAATTTGTGATCTGTCATGCTACTCCCATGTTGCCTGCAGCCGTAGCCCTGTGGCACCCGATCCCGTTAGATCTCAGAAGCTAAGCAGGGTCAGGCCTGGTTAGTACCTGGATGGGAGACCGCCTGGGAACACCAGAAGCTGTAGGCTTGGGAGAAGGACCTGGCAACCCCCTCCCAAAAATCAATCTGCCATTGAAAACCCTATGAACAGCAGAGAAGCACTGACAATAGTGTTTCCCCTGTTGTACAGAGGGTCGCTATGAGTCG